>SCLH01001924.1:15269-60676 GCA_004367855.1 Oikopleura vanhoeffeni | reverse complement strand
ATATTTTGACGCGCGGCGATATGAATAATTGTTTTGTAAGCGATCGAGATATCATATTTCAAATCTGAGACTAGCTATAAATAGCTAGAGTTTCAGTTGTAAATTTGTAACTTATATGTCATTGTAAAAAATGTATGGTTTTTCAAGAAATACACGATGAGTGAACCTCTTTTTTCTCTCGCAGTTATCTAGTTCACAAACTTCGAAATTTTAAAATGTAACGTGTTATTCACTAAATTCTATCCTTGATCTCAATCAGTGACAAATAAGTAAATTGATATCTTTTCCAGTTTTCCCGTAATCAGCGCTCAAAGTAGTGCGTTTAGATAGGCTTTTGGGTGTGAGGCGAAGTTCTCGTTTCTGGGTGTTAAAATAAGGTTAAAATATAAAAAAACTTTTAAAGAACAAGGATTTTCTGCAGAAATAAGTTATAAATATTTTTCATTGAATGTAAAAATAGAGATTTTATATTTTCATTTTAGGATTTTGCATACTACCAATACAATAACAATTAAGCCTCTTCGAATCCGATGTCATGACATGTCATCAAATAATTCTCGCTGATTTTGAAAATGCCGAAAAATCCCGAAAATGACTGAGTTCATTCTAAGAACTTGATATTCACTTTTATCAAATTGACCATTTTCAAAAACTGCAAAAAAACTTCAAAACCTACAAAAATCTTTGTGCAGCAGAATCGTACTTTATTCAGATACATCGACCTTCTTTGAATGATCATAAGAGTTTTGCACTACTTTAAAAGTTGGCCAAAAAAATAAACTTTTCTCTGCCCACACAATTTTTTCGTGAACTTCAGATTTCAAATCTGTGAATTCTTGAAACTTATTTTTGTCTTTTCTCAAAAAAACTAAAACATGCTAACGCGGAACGTAGTTTAATAAAATATAAAAATTTCATTAAATTATGTATTTCCTTTTAAACTGCGCTTCAAATCGCTTACTGAAATAAATTTTAAAATCCCTTAAATAAAATAATTTTCTCATAAAAACATTTAAATTAATTTTTAATGCGTTTTTATGCATTTTTTCGTAGAAAGCTCCATTTATTTATAAACTTCAAAATCAAAATTTAATAATGCATTATTATCAGAAACTATGTTTATTTAGAATAACTGCGAATTTAATTATAACTTGATTAATTTTTTGTGTTTTTTCCAAAGCCGTTTTAAAGATTCTTTGTCAGTTATATTTTGACTAGATTTTATCCATTTTTTGAATTCATCTTCTTTCTTCGGTTTATCTTGCAGATATTTCTCAATCGATTCCCGAATACTCTCAAACTTAATTTCATAGGTTAAATTTATATCAATTTCTAAAGCTATGCACTTTGCTAATATAATAATCTTGTAAACATATTTCAAAAATATCATTATTGCACAGTTACTGTGCCACAGTATTAACTTCCGTAGTGGCCGACAATCTCTGGACCCGTAGTGTCTTCGAGCCATCCGTGGCTTTGCGTTTTAAATCAAGCATATAACCGAAGATTCATCATCAACATATATTTTTTCAATGATAATCATATTTTTCAAAAAATTCTCTCCAGTTCTATAAAAACAATTTTTTAAAAAAGTTTATAAAAAGTCATCAAATGTGAATAAGAAAATTAGAAGTTCTCTCATTTTCGCCGATTCTCACAAACAAGTGCAAAAACAATGAAAGGATAAAGCGACGAGACTTCACTACAGTTTAAGGTGTTTAGTACAATTCAATTTTCAGCCGACTTGGTGCGGAACACTCCTTAAGGGGGATAGTCGTCATTAAAGAAGGGCTAGAGGCATTAAAAAGGCTCCAAATGATACGGGGCGATAATTAAGTGTATCAAGAACACAATCATCAAAAAAAAAATCGCCACCATTTCGATTTTTCGTGTTTTCCTAAGTAATTTAAAAAGATGAAGTTAAAAAGTAACGTTTGCTCGAAATTTGGACCACAAAACTTAAATAACGACTGACGTTAACCACTTTCTCATCAGTGTTCACTGGCTCTTGTGAGCTACTTACGAAAAAATCGAAAGCAACTTTTTCGGAGATTTGAAAGATGACCAAAAAAATCAATTGTCCACGTCAGCTCGATTGCGAAAAAGCTCTCAAGAATGTAAAAGTTCTGGGAATACTGATAAAAATTTTAAAGCTATGTTGCAAACATATCCGGAGAGATAGATTTGAATCTAAATGTTAAAAACGGCGGTTTATGGCGTCTAGAATGTTATGCGGATCGAAAAAGAGCTCTCACAAAAATTTAATACTAACGTACATGCTTGAAAATTAAGCTCAATGACTATAACTGCGGAAGATAGTCATTCCATTTTGAAAGTGACGTTGTTAACGATACTGTACCTAGGGTAATGGTAAAAATAATGTATGTACTTTTGCAAAGATAAGATGACTACAAATTACATTTTCGGTTTCCATGAACTGTGTTGCAGTATCACCTAGAAAAGTCAAATTCAGGTCCATAACCTTAAGTTCAAAATGTTTGATCAAAAATCCCATTCTAATCAGCACAAACTCGGCTTAAAAACAGAGCGACGTCTGTAATAAGAAACTGATAACGATTCTTTGAATAAACAAGGAACCCTTATTCGCGCAAAGTTGTAGAGCTCAATGCGCCCCTACCGAAGACAAAAAAAACGTCTAATCACGACCATGGACCCCCAAACGAAAAAATTTATCACGGACAGTGAGCGCCCAAACTGAAAAACTGAACACGCCAGTGAGCCCCCAAACTAGAAAAAACGTCTAATGCACGACATGGATGCCCACAACTGGAAAAAGCGTCTAAGCACGACATGACCCCAAACGAAAAAACGTCTAACACGAACCAACCCCCCCTCAAAAAACCGAAAAAACGCTAACAGGGACCAGTGCCCGCAAACTGAAAAACGCAATCATACGATGACCCCAATTAAATAACGACTCTTCGGGACCGAAACAAAGTGGGGGAAAAAAAGTGCAATCACGACCGAGAGACCCGTAATCTATAAATGCATACAATATATTATAATACAATAAAATATCAAGATAATCAAACGAATTATCATATAAGTCGTGATTACAGGTAGTGTGAAAAAATATTGAAAAAAGAATAAAAGATGAAAGTAGGTCTGAGTGGAAAAAGCGAATACATGTTCATAATACAGAATTTCGACCAAAAATTTGAAAGGTTTTAGAAACGATCAAAATGAATTAACGCTATTTTCATGTTTGTCATTATCTATGTTCGATTATTGAGTTAGGACACCCTAGATGAAATAGTCCAATGAATAAATGATATATTTCGGGAAAAAAATGTACAGTGTTAACACTTAAAGCGTAGCAAATCAAAAGAAATTGTGAAATAGTTTGGGACTTATATAATGACAAAAAAGAAGGAGAAATGAGTCGAGTCACTTCGCTATCATGTTGGTTATTGGTCTGCTTCGACAACAATTTTATAGGAGAATCATGGTTTTGATGGGTTGCAAACATTTAATATCCAGAAAAAATAAAGAAAGTTTTAATTAGTTAATGAAAACCGAAACGCCAAAAGTGCCGAGCATAAATTGAAGCCAAGAAAGAAAATCAGTTCAAAAGAAGACATGTAAACAAAGCGATGAGTTCAACAATACCAACTGAAAGTCAAATTAAAACTAAGCGTACTAATTTTGAAATGTGAATGACAGTGTAGTTTCAAATGTTGCAACGTTAAATGTTTCTTCTGGTTCCTTTCGTATCAGTAAGATGGTAATAGCGCTCTAGCATATAATTCGTATCTCACTTTTTGTCAAATACCTGTGCAGAAACAATTAAGATGAGAAAATATAACCTAGGTGGACTCTCTTCACCCGCCACGTGACGCTGCCAGCATTCAGTAGACAGTCATTCAGACTCACTAGACACACTCAGGAGGCGGGACTAGAGATCACACTAGACGATACTATATGTGAACGAACCCATCTAAGAAAACTTGCAACGTGAGCCCAGGAGAACCCAGTATGCCTCTCTTTTCTGATAGGTAAGGAATTGAATATTGAATGACGAGAAATGTGTTTGTGTTTCGACCCACGCGTGGGCCACGCTACACCAGCGATGACAGTTAGAGTTGGTTGTGTCGTGTTATTTACGATAGGAACGCTCGCAGTCAGACAATTGCTTCAGGTCAACAAAAACCGATTTATAAGCAAAAAAGACCTTGATTACAGGCTTAAGACCATAAGGGAAGGGAAATATCAGGTTTAAAATTAGGTGAAGTGGAGAATAAAATAGAGGGTCCAAGGTTATTCAATTTGAAGAGAAATAGCCCATCTTTTATTCAAAACGTGCAATTGACTTGGGTCCAAGGGTTTTGTTTATAAATAAGAAGAATCTCAATATTTGAGCAGGATCACTGATTCCTGGCAGAAAAATGGTGATTTGGTTTTAATTCCAACTCCAAGGGTCTTATAACACAGGTTGTGCCTACACGGCCGGCGCATAGCGATTCCCCTATTCACACTTGTATATACCAGCCAATTCAAGGATGTGTATAAATGAACGAATTTAGAGAATTGGGGTGCTCATTAATTTTCCGTTTGTATCTGGAAAGTCAATTATTTGACTCGGAAAATAGCAGGGGCGCTGCAGCGCACTTGAGACTCTGACAAGCCTACACTCTTACTCAGGGGGCCTCTTTCCTTATTAAATGTAATAGCTAATTATCAAAATTATAGATTGTGAGATACAAAAGCCCTTAATTTGTTTTGTATAAGTTAAGGGGGGTTGATGACTTGTTGACATGTTCTCGTGTGAAAAACTGAGAAACTAACAGCTGTCCACGGAAAACCGATTGATAGCTTTAATGTTTCGTGTGACGCGATCCGTGTAATAATGCAAACAAGAATGAAAATCAAACTAAAGCGCATATCCCTTATGATCACGACTTTTTAAATATCCGGCTCGCGACTCTTAAAAACACATTAGTTCCTAATCAGGGCCGGGATATTAACAAAAGTGTGAAGCAGGACGATATGCAGTCGAAACCTACAAAGTTTGGAATTTTTTAGCAAATTAAATCAAAAAAACAGTTAAGTCTTCTACGGACATGCCTTGTTTCAAAAAATGGTTGTCCATAATAATGGTAATGGTTTCTATTAACAGAGGGGTTTCATAAATGGAGTTAGTGATATATATTTCTGAGTTATTGGAAAATTTGGCACTGGTTTTGCTTCGTAAGAGAAAATGAGGCAAAAATCGCCACCGACAAATATGAAAAAATATGCGACCGGCTTTGAAGCACGGCATAGCGTGCCATTCTGCAATACTCGTAAGTGAAATAATAGGGCCTTAAGGGGTGCGTGTAGAATGTTGGAATGCTGTGGAAATTGCCGCACGTCTCCAGCTGACTGAAGGGTCGAACGGGTGAATAAGATTAATGAAAAAAAAATTCAGAATTATAAAACAATTTCTTCGACTTGTTTTTATTACACCCACAGCCCTCTTAAGGGGGTACTGGTCGCTGGTTTTATGAGCCTTAAGGGCATAATACAAAGCTCCAAAATGATCAGGGTGATAACAAATGGACTACCGACCAAATCAATAAAATTCGATATTCCCGTTTTCGATTCTTTCTAATATTTCTTCAAAAACAATTACATTGCATTAATTAACAACTAAAACGTCGAATATCATCTTGACGTACCAATTTTGAATGCAGTGCTGTTCAGTGCTCTTTTAAGCCTACTAAAAATCGAAGATCCGGACCTCAAAAAACAATATTCGAGTTTGAGGCCGAATCTCTTAAAGGATTCGCGTTTATTGTCGTATTTGTATAGCCACTTAAAAAAAGAATAATTTTAACATCTCTTAGAGAGAATAGTTTTCCAGGACGAATAATTCCAATAGAGGTTGTTTTTCCACATCTGATAATTTAAGCGAAATTAGAGAAATAGGATAAAATATTTTTGAACCTACTACTTTACACTGTGTCAAAATTTCAAGCTAATTTCGATATGAAAACATGGAGGAATAGATTTCGCATTTGGATTAGCCCTTGTTCGCTTATGTGTACAGTGAGTGTAGCAATACAAAAAAAGTGAGTTGTTTTTCCACAGCTTAACTCCCGAGTGGCGACAATTCTAGACCCGTGTGTCTGTCGAGGCCGTCCGTGACTTTGGCGTTTAAATCAAGAATATAACCGAGGATTCATTGATCAACATGTATTTTCAATGAAACAACATGATTTTTCAAAAATTCTCTACAGTCCTAAAGAAACAATTGTTAAACAATATAAAAGTATCAAATGCTGAAGAAAATTAAAAATTCCTCATTTTTGTCTGATTCTTCACAAACAGTGCATAAATAAGACACGAAGTGTAGGGAATTAATTAATGTTTTTATCATCATGTCTCAGTAAAAATGAGCTTTAAATTTTTTTGAAATTATGCCGTATCCTTTCCTTCTTGTCTTCCCTCGCATTCTCTATAATCAGTATCGGAAGTGTGACTTCTAGAAATGCTATTCAAACCGAGGCCATACTGTATAAATAAACAGCGAATTCTCTTGAAAAAAAAACTAGACAGTTAATTGAAAAGTACTTCAATTACTCAAAAAGGTTGTTTTGAATTGGCCAAAAAATGTTCGGCGTAATTTGAACTTTGTTTACTTTGAACCAAAACCTATTCCTAATTGAAGGTTACGTGATTCGTTTTGGACTTTATTGATTGATGGAAAAAAGTCTTAAAAACTCTAAAGAAACCACTTCACTCAAAAAACGTACTAGCTACTTACCAACGTTATCGCTTAAAATATCACGTCACGGATCTTTTTGGGCTAGTGGTGTAATGGAAAAAAAGTCTAGGAGTGTTTTGATCGCGCTCAAAGCTTTTTGTGATTGATTTAAGATTATTTTTTGCCCAAGAAAATAAGATACTGGTAAATTACAGATCGGAATCAGTAAAAAATTCGAAAAAAAACGAACAAACGTCATTATCCAATAGTTATCGATCATTGTAAATGCCATTTCATACATGAAAAGTCCAAATGTGCGATAAAGGCCTTCGACACGGATGCTCCAAAGACCAGCTACGCGGAGTTCAAGAAATTCTAAGCAAGATGGCTTATCTGACTATAGTCCGGAAACCGATGTTGGCCTATTTGATCGAAAAATTCAATTCAGCGACCATTCCCCCCTAGTTAAAGGCCTTAACTCCATGAAGACGTACACACCTGTTGTGCATTTCGAATAGAAACAAATGAGATAAAAATTAAAAATTGCTGGGATAATGTAACTCTAACCCCGTAGTGTCTCCGAGCCATCCGTGGCTCGAAGGCCTTAATCGCAATGTTGAGACCCTGTAATCAGTATGAATGAAATTATTACAACGAAATTGATCGATATTGGATAATTGAACGTTTGTGGTTTTTTGAAATTTTTTTCGGTATTAACAGTACATTTTTGCAAAAAAATTAAATCACAAAAAAGCTGAACGGATCAAAAAAAGTCTAAGCACTATTTCCCATTACACCAGTAAGCCCCAAAATGTCACGACGATATTTAAGAATAAGGTGGTAAAAGTATACTGTTTTTTTCAAAATTGTCTAAATCAATTTTGAAAAAAGTGAAATTGGTTTCTTGTAGAGTTTTAAGACTTTTTTTCATTACACTAAAGTCGCAAAAACATCACGTGACCTTCAAGTTAGGAATAAGGTTTTGGTCAAGTAAAGAAATAGTGATCAAATTACGTCAAAAATTTTGGGCAATTAAACACTAATTCAAGAGTTAAACATGAATTAATATTTCCCAAAAACGTCACGTGATCTTATTTTCGAGAATATAAGGAATAGATTGATGACATATCCAAACCTTATTTGGGATGATTTCGTCACCGGATTTTTATTCAGGGACTTTGACCGTAAATGTGAAAATAAGTCTAAAAAGTGTCAAAGATTGAACCCTGTGATTTTTTTTGACAAGTAATTGATACTTTTTCGAAAATTACTGTCTAGTTTTTTTTTCAAAGTACTCAAATACGTGGAAACGACCCTAAACAGAATCGTAACGGAATTTCTAACTTTTTTAGCATTACGTATGCCCCGTTTAAATAGAGCATTTCTAAAGTCAATACTGATAACACGAGGAATGCGTAGGCGGAAAATAAGAAAAAGATCACGAGAAATAATTATTGCAAAAAAAAATTTAAGACTCATTTGTACTAGAATGATGAAAAAACACTTCAATTTTTTTGTGCAGATAACATAGCAAATTGGGACGTTTGATATTTGAATTTGAAAAATGTCAATAAACGCTAATTGTGTTATTANTTGTAAATTTTCATTCATACATGATTAAGGGTCCTAAATTGCGATTAAAGGCCTTCGAGCCACGGATGGCTCGGAAGACACTACGGGAGTTTAAGAGTGTACTATTATCCCACCCAATTTTAAGTTATTTATCTCAATTTGTTTCTTATCGAAAAATGCCAAAAAGGTGTGTTCGTCCTTCATGAGAGTTAAGGCCTTTAACTTAAGGGGGGGAATGGTCGCTGAAATTGAATTTTCTCGATCAAAAATAGGCCAAACATGGCTTTCAGGATACTAGTCAGATAAGCCATCTTGTAGAACTATTCTTAACTCCCGTAGTGTCTTTGGAGCCATCCGTGTTGTTGATGGAAAAAATCTTTTAAAAACTTCTAAAGAACCACTTCACTGTCAAAAAACAGTACACTTTTTACCAACGGTTATCCTTAAAATATCACGGTCACGTGATCTTTGGGGCAGTGGTGTAATGGAAAAAAAGTCTTAGAATGTTTCTGATCCTGCCTCAAAGCTTTTTGTGATATGATTTAAGATTATTTTTTTGCAAGAAAATAAAGTACTGGTAAATTACAGTCGAATCAGTAAAAAATTTCGAAAAAAAACGCACAAAAGTCATATTATCCAAATAGTTGATCGATCATTGTTAAATTTGCCATTTCATACATGAAAAGGTCCTAAATTGCGATAAAGCCTTCGAGCACGGATGCTCCAAAGACCAAGCTACGCGGAGTAAGAATATTCTAACAAGATGGCTTATCGACTAGTAGTCCGGAAAAGCCGATGTTGGCCATTTTGATCGAAAAATTCAATTCAGCGACCATTCCCCCCCTAGTTAAAGGCCTTAACTCTCATGAAAGACGAACAACACCTTTGTGATTTGAATAGAAACAAAGGTGAGATAAAGAATAAAAATTGCTGTGGATAATAGTACACTCTTAACCCCGTAGTGTTTCCGAGCCATCCGTGGCGCGAAGGCCTTTAATCGCAATTTGAGACCTGTAATCAGTATGAATGAAATATTACAACGAAATGATGATATTATGGATAATTGCGTTTGTGGTTTTTTGAAATTTTTTTGTATACAGTACATTTTTGCAAAAAAAATTAAATCACAAAAAACTCTGAAGGATCAAAAAAAAGTCTAAGCACTTTGTCCCATTACACCAGTAAGCCCCAAATTGATCACGGACCGTATATTTAATGAATAAGGTTGGTAAAAGTATACTGTTTTTTTCAAAATGTCTGAAATCAATTTTTGAAAAAAGTGAAATGTTTCTGTAGAATTTAAGACGTTTTTTTCATTACACTAAAGTGCAAAAACATCACGTACCTCAAAGTTAGAAATAAGGTTTTGGTTCAGTAAAGAAAAGTGATAAATTACTCAAAAATTGGCAATTAAACCTAATTCAAGAGTTTAAACAAATAATATTTCCCAAAAACGTCACGGGATCTTATTTTTCGAGAAATAAGGAACTAGATTTATGACATATCAAACCTTATTGGGATATGTTCGTCACCGGATTTTTATTCAGGGACTTTTGACCGTAAATGTGAAAGAGAAGTCTAAAAAGTGTCAAATGAACCCTTGATTTTTTTTGAACGTATATTGATTACTTTTTCGAAAATTACTGTCTATGTTTTTTCAAAGTACGTCAAAATACGTGGAAAGACCCCTAAAAGAATCTAACGAATTTCTAACTTTATTGCTTACTATGCCCCGTTTAAATAGAGCATTTCTAAAGTCAAACTTGATAACACGAGGAATGCGTAGGCGGAAAATAAGAAAAAGATTCACGAGAAAAATATCAAAAAAAAATTTAAGATACATTTGTACTGAGAATATGATGAAAAACACTTCAATTTTTTGCAATACAATAGCAAATTGGGCGTGTTTGATATTTTTGAATTTGAAAATGTCAATATAACCGCTAATTTGTGTTATTTATGCCGTTGTTGAAGAATCGGCGAAAATGAGAGAATTCTAATCTTATCACATTTGATACTTTATAACTTTTTAAAAATGTTTTTATTAGAACGGGAGACAATTTTGAACAATAATGATATCATGGAAAAATATATGTGTTGATAATGAATCTTCGTTTAATCTTTGATTTGAAACGCAAAGCCGTGCTTCGAAGAACACGTACGGGTCAGAGATGGTCGCACTACGGAGTATAACTGTGGCACAGTAACTGTGGCAATCAGATATTTGTGAAATGATTACAAGAGTATATATTAGCAAAGGTGCATGCTTTGAAATTGATATAAATTTAACCTATGAATAAGTTGAGAGTATGCTCGGATATCGATTGAGAAAATACGCAAGAAAACCGAAGAAAGAAGATGAATGCACAAAAATGGAAATAAAAATCGACAAAATAACTGACAAAATTTTAACGGCTGAGAAAAAACACAAAAAATAATCAGTTATAATAAATCGCAGTATTCTCAATAGAACATAGTTTTGATAATATGCATATTAAATTTGATTTGAGTTTATAAATA
Organism: Oikopleura vanhoeffeni; assembly: GCA_004367855.1. Classification (NCBI taxonomy): domain Eukaryota; kingdom Metazoa; phylum Chordata; class Appendicularia; order Copelata; family Oikopleuridae; genus Oikopleura; species Oikopleura vanhoeffeni. Next base: position 49,878 of record SCLH01001924.1, on the reverse strand, counting down.
AAATGAGTTCTACCGAAAAATGCATTTAAAAACGCATTAAAAAATTAATTTGAAATGTTTTATAGAAAATTGATTTATCTTAAGGGATTTTAAAATTATTCATAGGAATTGAAAGCGCAGTTAAAAGGAAATACATAATGTAATAAAATTTTTATATTATTAAAACTCGTTCGCTTAGCATGTTAGTGTTTTTGAGAAAAAGACAAAAATAAGTTTCAAGAATCACAATTGAAATCTGGAAGTCAACGAAAAAATTGTGGGCAGAGAAAAGTTTATTTGTTTCTGGTGCCAACTTTTAAAGTAGTGCAAAACCTTAATGATCATTCAGCTTAAAGGTCCGATGTCTGAAAAGTATTCTGCTGCGCACAAAGGATTTGTAGTTGAAGTTTGTTGGCAGTTGTGAAAAATGGTCCAGTTTGATAAAAAGTGAATTCAAGTTCTTAGAATGAACTCACATCTTCGGGATTTCCGGCATTTTCAAAACAGCGAGAATTATATGATGACATGCAACTACATCGCGATCGAAGAGGCTTAATGTATTGTATTGGTTAGATCAAAATCTCTAAAATGAAATATAAAATCTCTATTTTTAATTCAAGAAACTATTTTATAGCTTAGTTTCTGCAGAAATCCTGTTCTAAAGTTTTTTTATATTTAACCGTCATTTTTAACACCCAGAACGAAACTTCGCCTCACACCAAAAGCTATTAAACGGCTACTACTTTGAGCGCCTGACACGGAAAACTGGAAAAGATATCAATGACATTTGTCACGATGAGATAGGAGAGGAATAGTGATAGACACGTTACATTTTAAAATTTCGAAGTTTGTAAATACATAACAATGCGAGAGAAAAAAGAGGTTCACTCATGTATTCTGAAAAACCATACATTGTAGCAATGTACATAAAGTTACAAAATTCAACTAAACTCTAGACAATTATAGCTAGTCTCAGATTGAAATATGACTCGATCGCTACAAAACAATTATTCTAATCAGCGCGTCAAAGCGTCAAATATCAGTGAGTAAAAATATGATAGCGAAACACACGATCCCTGTGCAAGTCTGTGCTATGAAAATGCGCAACTCGACTGAAAACTCTTGAAAATCTTCAGTTACACTTGTAGTTCATACAGATAACGACTTTGTAAAATATCGCGTTGTATTGGTAACGCAGAAATAACCTTTTCAATAATTTCGAAAAGCAATTTTTAAATTTTCTCCCTGTTCCTATTTGACGGGTTCAAAACCAAATCATGCCGAAATATTCTCCTATAGAGAACTGCGAAAATAACACTATTCAGAATTCGGTAAAATACACTGAGTTTCGATTCTTTTACCCAGGTAACGCCAAAATTGCCTATACTATCATTTGGCTGTTAGCCCTGGGTTAAAAAACTGGGGGAGACTCCAAGCTCAGCGTATTCCTAAACTGGCTTCCAGAATTTTGTGACTATTGATCGATTTCACACATTGATTTTTTAAGGAAATTTTGGCAAAATCTAAAAAAAAGCAAGAAAAAATAACTTCGAAACGGCGATGAAAAATTTTCAACAATATTTTGGAAATAAAATGCAAACTCTATGCAATTTGAATTGTACGTCTGACGATGTTATTTCTGCCCGTTTGCTCCACGAAATTTTTTGCCTTCAGGATTAGTCAACGAGTGTGAGGGGGTTATGTTACTATGATGAAAAATGAGTTCATGATTTGTTGACTGGTATCTGTCTTAAACCAACCGTTAACAAGCGTAACCAAACTAGTTTTGTGCTTAAACTCAATGGCGTCTTTCAGGTAAAATATGAGTATAAAATTCACGAAGTATCATTAAAATAACTCATGCTTAATCGGCTGTTGACTATTCAACTTTTGTAAAAAAATACATACTTTGAGGCTGAAATTACTACAACAACTTATTTGTGTTTTGAGTTTCTTGGGTTTTTGAGGATTCTTTCAAATTTGGAAAAAAGAAGGGGAACAATCTGTACACCCCGTAGCATTTCTGATTTGGAAGATTACTGATGAAAAAAAATAAAAATATATTTGGAAGAAGAATTGATTCGGCTTAACTTTCTCACACCCAGAAACAAAAACTTGCCTCACACCCAAAGCTATTTTGTAGCGGCTACTTTGCGCTTATGAGGAAAAACTGGAATTAATATTATTTTTTTTTTTAATTATTGGGAATGTCAATTTGGGATCAAGAAAAGAAAATTATTTTACAAACAATAACATTTTAAAAATATAAGTGTGAACTAATAAAGCGAGATAAATAGAGTTCACAACAATCTTTTTCTCGGCGATGAACTAACCGTTAGTCAAACCTAGGGAACCCACGTGAAATATGCAAAAATGACATATTTCAACGCGTTGGATTAAAGCTGAACTTCAGGGATACTAAGTTAACCCGAAAAATTTTGGGACAATAATAATTTCTCGAAAAATGACCCAAAACCGGTCCGGGGTTAAACATGCTCAAAACCTCAAAAATGATCAATGAACGCAGGAGAGTAAAGAGTTAACTTTTTCAGAGATACAATAACCTGAAAAAAATTTTGGGACAAAAATTTACCGGAAAAATGACCCAAAACTGCCGTGGGGTTAAAGACCAAAACTCTCCTAAATTCTCAATTACCGCGTCGAGTTTGTAGCTGAACTTTTTAGGAGATCTCCAAGTTAACCCCCAAAAAATTTGGGACAAAAATTTCCCGGAAAATGACCGAAAACCGGCTGGGGTTTGTAAAACTCTCTAAAATACGTCATTTAACGCGTGCGAAGTTTCAAGGCGAATATACGGAATTCTCAGTGTGACCCCAAAAAAATTTTTGGACAAAATTATGACAATGAAAATAGACCAAACAGGTCAGGTGGGTTAAAAAGCTCAAACCGTCATGTGGAAAATGACGCAAACACGTTTTTATTTGCACTGTCTCTTCTTTAACGTATTTTTAAACTGTATTAGGGGTTAGCGCGATGTGGCAGACTGGCGTCAATTTAACTTAACCACTAGATTTCATAGTTATTTGTATCCCCAGGGCATCTGAGAGCCCACTTTTTTGGCTGACTTTGAAGTCATATGTATGGGAAGTTTAGTTGAGGGGAATTTAATTGTTTGAAATATTGAGATAAAGATAGACTCGAATTTTTAATTAATTATATTAAGACAATCAAAATTAATCAATTCATTTTCCGCTGTGGGAAAAGTGAAGTTAACTCCGAACTGTTTGTCTACAGGAAAACCAGTACAATTTTCTAATGAGTGCTAGTAAAATAAAATTAAGTGAAACCTTATGTTTCCTTAACTTGGTCTCGCGATTCGAAGATACCTTATCGGTTCGTCTATGAAACGATACTTCTTCACTCTGCATATAGTGCAGATTAGTCGGTAAACAATTATTGTCTGCGCGCCTAATATTCGCCCGCTTTCGTCATTCCATTAGCAATTTCTCTGTTTTCAAACCAAAAGAAATAAAAAATTCTACATTTAGTAGAAACATTTTTTTTTCACGATGGTCAAGACGAATGCCTAAAAAAAACTTGAGGGTTAATTTTAAAAAAAAAAGGGGAAAACCTTGTTTGTTTTAAAAAATAAATTTGTGAGAAAGTTATGAAAGAAAAATTTCCAGAGGGAAATCCAAAAAAAAAATAGATTAATATTATTTGTCGAATCGGCTCTCCAAAAAAAATTTCTATCATTTGTTCAGAAATTAATTGACTAACTCTATGGGGCGATTTTGAACCTTGAACTTCAATTTCGTATTTTTGTCCTTTCCGGTCTTTTTCAAAAAATAAAAGCCACTTTTATTGGCTATATGAGTCGTAGGGGTTAAAAAATAGTAGGTGTAATTATTTTATTTTTGTGGCAGATCATCGTTAGCTGAGACGAAAATAAATGTGTGATTAGCTCATCCAAAATCATTTTTTATCTATTTTAGGAAAGATTTGGAGTTTCGAATTTTTATTGTGAATTCGTGAAATTTTCATAATGCTCACGTATTGTCCTGACTACTCTCTCTCTCCACGCTATTTTTTCACCAAAATTTTTTTTTTGTTTTTCTCTGCTGAAGTGTCTGGTAGGATAAAACAAGGTATATAAGAATGGTGCCACTTTAAGTTTCTTCATGCATGTTTACTAGTTTTCTGACTTGACTGTTAAAAATCCATTACCCTCACATTGTTCATTTGTCCATTTTTTGTCGACTTTGTTAGAAATATTATGAAAAATTTCGCCAAATCGAGTCAAAATTTGTGTGTGTAAAGTGGCATACTTTCTTGACTCTATATTTTCTTGGAACGGTGCGAAAGACTGGAAGAAGATATCAATTTACTTATTTGTCACTGATTAGATCAAGGATAGAATTAAGTGAGTATAGACAAGAATAACATTTTTAATATGTCGGAGTCTGACGTGAACTCGAAACTGCGAGACGAACAGAGAGGTCTCGATACATCGTGCACCGATAATTTCTGAGAAACCATACTTTTTACAATGACCTCTCTCTCTTACAAGTGAACTCAAGCTATTCAGCATCTGGTCTCAGATTTTGAAATATATATCTCCGATCGCTACAAAATCAATTATTCTTATCGTCGCGGCGTCCCCAAAAATTGCAGCAAAATGTGCAAAAATATTACTAAACAGCTAAAAACTCCAAAATCAGTACCACCTTTATGTTTCACACGTTGACCGATTGGTGTTTGTCGTCTTTAGTTGGGTTAAATTGCTGTTCAAATTCTTTCGCGAAAATATTTTTTTTTCATTATTCCGGAGTTTCGTAAAAATCACTTGGTGAAAAATTATACTTCGTATGGGCCAATATAGAGACGGCAGAAATAAGCTAGTACTAATCAAAGAATCCTCAATACTTTTCTACAAAACCCTGGCAGCTTCCTTCTTTTTATACATATGTATCGTTTTTTACACCAATTATTTTTTTAAGGCAGCTGAGCTCTCAGTCTTGTTGCTCGGGCCGGAAATTCCTTAAAAAAGTAGGAAAAATACTTTCGAAACGGCTATCGTTTATAAATATTTTCAACAATCATTTTGGAAATGAAGATTGCAAATTTATGACAAATTCGATTGTAGGTCGTTACAATGTATTTTCTGCACCGTTTAGGCTCCCGAAATTTTTTTTTGGCTTCAGATAATCTGAAAGGAGTGTGATGGGGTTAACTGCGGTTTTGATGGTGGGTGGGAATAAGTGGTGCTAATGTCTAATGAAAATCCGCGAATCAAAGATAGATCTTCCTAATGTTTCTCGAAAAATGTCCAGTTTACAATTTGTCTAACCGTCGAAGCCTCTGAACATCCCAAAAGATCACTAAGCACCACCCCTTTAATAAAAGTTTAATTAAAGTTAAATAAGTATTATTCCTCGAATTACAATATTGATTCACCTACGCCAACGTTGATTGATCGGCCAGAAATGCTTTCTTTGAGTATTTATGGTTTTCAACAATTTATTTTTAAACTTTAATAATAATTTTTCTACCCACGGAAAATGTTTAACACACTCGGGATCCCGTTCAACTTCCCGATTCCCAAGCCTAAGTTGAAATCAATCCCCATCCGCCCGGGTCCCGACTAATNTAAAGGCCTTCGAGCCACGGATGGCTCGGAAGACACTACGGGAGTTTAAGAGTGTACTATTATCCCACCCAATTTTAAGTTATTTATCTCAATTTGTTTTTTATCGAAAAATGCCAAAAAGGTGTGTTCGTCCTTCATGAGAGTTAAGGCCTTTAACTTAAGGGGGGGAATGGTCGCTGAAATTGAATTTTCTCGATCAAAAATAGGCCAAACATGGCTTTCAGGATACTAGTCAGATAAGCCATCTTGTAGAACTATTCTTAACTCCCGTAGTGTCTTTGGAGCCATCCGTGGCTCGAAGGCCTTTAATCGCAATTTAGGACCCTTAATCATGTATGAATGGAAATTTACAAAAAGATCGATCAACTATTTGGATAATTGACGTTTGTGCGTTTTTTTTCGAAAATTTTTACTGTATTACAGTACTTATTTTTTGCAAAAAAAATTTAAATCATCAAAAAAAGCCTTTGAGCAGGATCAGAAAACAATTCTAAGACTTTTTTCCCATTACACCATAGCCCCAAAAAGATCACGTGACCGTATATTTAAGGAATAACGTTGGTAAAAGTAGTACTGTTTTTTGAAAGTGAAGTGGTTCTTTAGAAGTTTTTAAGACTTTTTTTCCATTACATTAAAGTCCAAAAACGATCACGTGACCTTCAAATTAGGAAATTAGGTTTTGGTTCAAGTAAACAAATAGTGTTCAAAGTACGCCGAAAAAATTTTTGGGCCAATTAACACCTAATTCTTTTTGACGTAATTTGAGTACTTTTTCAAATTACTGTGCTATGTTTTTTTTTCAAAAGAATTTCTAAGAATTTTATTGTATCACAGTATGGCCTCCGGTTTGAATAGAGCATTTCTAGAAGTCAACACTTTCGAAATACTGATTACAGAAGAATGCGTAGGGAAAGAAAGAAGAGAAGGAATCACGAGAAATAATTATTCCAAAAAAATTTAAGACTCATTTTACATGAGAATGATGATAAAAACATTAATTTTTTTTTTGCAGATGCAATACCCAAATTGGCGACGGTTTAATATTTTTAATTTGAAAATTTCAAATTAACCCTAAATTCGTGTTATTTATGCACTTGTTTGTGAGAATCGACAAAATGAGAGAATTTTTAATTTTCTTCACATTTGATAACTTTTTATAAATTTTTTAACAAATTGTTTCTTTAGGACTGTAGAGAATTTTTTGAAAAATACATGTATGATTATCATTGAAAAAATATATGTTGATAATGAATCTTCGGTTATATGCTTGATTTAAAACGCAAAGCCACGGACGGCTCGAAGACACTACGGGTCCAGAGATTGTCGGCCACTACGGGAGTTAAGCTTGTGGAAAAAACAACTCACTTTTTTTTGTATGCATACACTCCTTCACACATAAGCGACACAAAAGGACCTAATCCAAAATGGAAAATCTATCTCCTCCCATGTTTCATATCGAAATTAGCTGAAATTTTGACACAAGTTGTAAAAATTCTAATAAATGCATTACAACACAAAAAAGTAGGTCAAAAATAAATTTGATCCTATTTTCTTATTTCGCTCTAATTTATCAGAATGTGGAAAAAACCACCTCTTTTTGGCAATTATTCGTCGGAAAAACTATCTCCTCCTAAGAAGATTTTTAAAATTCATTCATTTTTTTCTAAGCTGGCTCATACAAATACGAACAATAAACGCGATCACTTTATGAGATTTCGGCCTCAAACTCGAAATATGATTTTTTTGAGGATCCAGGAGTTCTTCGATTTTTTTAAGTAGGCTTAAAAGAAAGCCACTGAAACACTGATCAGAAAATTGGCTTACGTCAAGATGATATTTCGACGTTTTAGTTGTTAAATTAAAGCAAATGTAATTTGTTTTTTGAAGAAAATACTTAGAAAAGAATCGAAAAAACGGGAAAAATTCGAAATTTTTTATGATTTGGTCGGTAGTACACTTTGTTATCACCCTGAGTCATTTTGGAGCATTTGTAATGCCCCTAAGGCCTCATAAAACCAGCGACCAGTACCCCCTTAAGAGGGCTGTGGGTGTAAATAAAATAAAAGTCGAAGAAAATTGTTGTTATATTCTTGAATTTTTTTTCTCATTAATTCTTATTCACCCGTTATCGACCCTTCAAGTCCAGCTGGAGAAGTGGGCAATTTCCACAGCAATTCCAACATTCTACACCCACAACCCCCTTAAGAGCCCCTATTAATTTCATTTACAGTATTTGAAAGAATGGCACCTTATCAGTGCTTCAAAGCCGGTCGCATATTTTTTCCATATTTTCGGTTGGCGATTTTTGCCTCAATTTTCTCTTACGAAGCAAACAGTGCAAAATTTTACAATTAACTCAGAAATGATATATACACTAACTCCCCATTTATGGAAACCCCTTGTAATAGAAACCCATTACCATTTATGGAAACCATTTTTGAAAAACAAGGCATGTCCGAGAAAACTTAACTGTTTTTTGATGCTTAATTTGCTTAAAAATATTCCAAAAACTTTGTAGGTTTCGACTGCATATCTCCTATTCACACTTTTGTTAATATCCCGGCCCTGATTAGGAAACGTAATGTGTTTTTAAGTAGTCGGGCCGGAATATTAACAAAAGTGTGAATAAGGGATATGCGCTTTAAAGTTTGATTTATCATTCATTGTTTGCTATTATTACACGGATCGCGTCACAAAAACATTAAGCTATAATTTTCGGTTTTTCCCGTGAACTGTTAGTTTTCAGTATATTTCACCGAGAAAATGTCAAATCAGAGTCATCAACCCCTCTTAAACTTATAAAAAAATAAATTAAGGGCTTTTGTATCTCAAAATTATAATATTTGATACTATTAGCTATTTACTGTAATAAGGGAAAAGAGCCAACCCCTGGTAAAGAGTTAGGCTTTGGTCAGAGATCTCAAGTGCGCTGCAGCGCCCCCTCTATTTTCGAGTCAAAATAAATTGCAACCTTTCCAAGATACAAACGGAAAATATAATGAGCACCCCCAATTTGCTCAAATTCGTTTCATTTANACAAGTAGGCGTGGACAGAGATCCACACTAGGTTATCATTTCTCATATAATTGTTTCCTGCACATGTAATTTGAAAAAAAAAGATGAGATACGAATTACTGATGATATTGAAGAGATATACGATTTACTGATACGAAAGAACTCAGAAAAACATTAAAAACGTTGAAAAACATTGAAAACTAAAAACTGTATACAATTTTCGAAACATTACGTACGCTTAGTCTCTTAATTTGAATTTCAGGTGGTATTGTTGAACTCATCGCTTTGTTTACAATGTCTTCGATTTGAACTGAATTTTCTTTCTCTGGCTTTTCAAATTTCAATGCTCGCACAATTTTGGGTTTCGGTTTATCATACTAAATTAAACATTTCCTTTATTTTGTTCTGGATATTAAAAGTTTGCAAACCAAATCAAAACCATGATATCTCCATAATAAAATTGTTGTCAGAAGACAGACCAATAACCAAACATGAATAGCGAAGTTGACTCGACTCATTTCTCTTCTATTTTGTATTGATATAAAAGTACAAAAAATATTTCACAAATTCTCATTTTGATTGCTCGCTTAATGCTGAATTAACAATGTACTATTTTTTCTACCCGAAATAATAATAATTTAATTAAATTAGACTATTTCATCTAGGGTGTCACCTAACTCAACTAAATCGGAAACATAGATAAATGACAAAAATTGAAAATAGCGATTAATATTATTTTTTGACTCTGATTTCAATAAAAATAATTTCAAAAATTTTTGGTCGAAATTCTAGGTATCATATGAAAACACAAAAATTGATAATTCCGACATTTTTTCCGACCTTCCAAGACCTAATTTCATCTATTATTTATTTGTTTTTCAATATATTTTATCAAACACTACCTGTAAATCAAGAATAAATTATACTGTATATTGTTTGATATATAATATTGATATAATTATATATTGATATATAATATATTGTATGATATTATATCGATTACGGGGTCCTCTGGTCGTGATTAGCCACTTTTTTTCCGCCCACGTTTGTTTCAGGTCCACGAAAGAGATCGTTTTTAGATCTGGGGGTCCACTGGTCATGATTAGACGTTTTTCAGTTTGGGGGTCCACTGGTCGTGATTAGACGTTTTTTCAGTTTGGGGGTCCACTGGTCGTGATTAGACGTTTTTTCAGTTTGGGGGTCCACTGGTCGTGATTAGACGTTTTTTCAGTTTGGGGGTCCACTGGTCGTGATTAGACGTTTTTTCAGTTTGGGGGTCCACTGGTCGTGATTAGACGTTTTTTCAGTTTGGGGGTCCACTGGTCGTGATTAGACGTTTTTTCAGTTTGGGGGTCCACTGGTCGTGATTAGACGTTTTTTCAGTTTGGGGGTCCACTGGTCGTGATTAGACGTTTTTTCAGTTTGGGGGTCCACTGGTCGTGATTAGACGTTTTTTCAGTTTGGGGGTCCACTGGTCGTGATTAGACGTTTTTTCAGTTTGGGGGTCCACTGGTCGTGNTCAGACCTTTGTTTCTATTTTTTAACAAAAACTAATAATTAAACAATTTCAGCAATCTTAGAAAAAAAATAAAAAAAATTGGTCCTATTAAAAACAATTTTTAATGTTTATATTAATTAGATAATTGTGCTCAATTTGAGCTATTTAAAATTTAAATCGGATGACTTGTTTTCAAATGACGCGTCGTTTTCTCACCCCCGTATTTTTGAGGGACCAAATCTTTGGGAGAGGGCAATAAAGGGATATAGTAAGAATTATATATTTAAATAATCGCCTTTGATCCTAAATTAAAATCTGACATTTTTTTTAATTCAGTTCATTTTGATGATCCAAAAAAATTAATTTTATAATACTGTACTAATTACGTGGAGGGAATGTAGAATAAAGAAACAGGTGTTGTTTCCTCTACGTGAAATCAAGGGTTTGCTCTGATTGGCTTATAAATAGGCATGACTGACACCGCTATTCCCATCACAAAATTAGTATTGTATTGTGCCGATTAATTTTTTTCTATAAATTTTCAAAAAGTTATAAAAATGACATCAAAAATTATGAAACTATACAAACAATGTCAAAATTTAAATTAATTTGCAATGTCGATTTGACCATTTTCACATAATTTCTTAGTGACATTTGGACACAATTTTTATCGATATAAAAAATACTTCATTTTATTTCTTCGTAGTTTTTTGTCCCGATATTTTTTCCGTTTTGGTCTCACTATCTTAATTTAAGACTTAGAATTTTGACCCCTGCGCACCCTAGTCATATACAGTGGGTGAGACCAATGGGCAACACACGAGCTGTTGCCCATTGGTCTCATAGGTCTGAAAAAATCAAATCTGCGAAAAAGTGTTGCCCATTGGTCTCACTGTTGCCCATTGGTCACTGTTGCCCATTGGTCTCACCCACTGTAGCATGTCTCGAAAAAATTTTAATTCATTTTAGAATTTTTAATCATTCAAAATAGTTTTGAACCAGCCTTGAAAAAGCTTTATATCAAAACGTCGAATAACATCCTTTTCGGTACATTCAACCAGATTGGTGACCCCTGAGGCAAAATCGAAAAAAATCAGCTTCCATTCACTGAAATTCAGACAATTTTCAGATTCTCACAAAATGTCAAAACTTTCCGATATAAGTTATATCATATAATGTCAAAACTTTCCGATATAAGTTATATCATATAACTTATATCATATCCCTTATTCACACTTTTGTTAATATCCCGGCCCTCCTACTTAAAAACACACTTCGTTTCCTAATGAGGGCCGGGATATTAACAATAGTGTGAATAGGGGATATAAGCTATAGGATCCTTATTTCTTTGAAAAAAGCTGAGGGACTCGTGTTTAATCGCGGTTAATGACATTTTGGAGGCTTGGTACGCTGAACTCTGATGAGGTAGAACAAAGTTCTCATCAATAAATATGATAGTCTCCAAAATGTCAAAAATCACTAAACCACCCCGTTTAATGAATTAATCTTCAGTGATAGTATCTTGGGCTTGATCTACCGATTCCAAGTCTGACGTTCAGTACCACTGCCCACCAACCATCTAGGTTACCGCGTATTAAACACGAGTTACCTCAGCTTTTTTCAAAGACAATAAGGATCCTATGCTTATATGATATAAGTATGATGATATAACTGATATCGGAAAGTTTTGACATTATTTGATTATTAACTTATATCCGAAAGTTTTGACATTTTGTGAGAATTCTGAAATTGTCTGAATTTAGGGAATGGAAGCTGATTTTTTTCATTTGCCTCATGGGGTCACCAATCGGTTTGGTTGAATGTTAACGAAAAGGATGTTTTTCGACGTTTTCCGATATAAAGCTTTTTCAAGGCTGGTTCAAAAACTATTTTTGAATGATTAAAAATTCTAAATGAATTAAAATTTTTCTTTCGAGGACATGGCTACAGTGGTGAGACCAATGGGCAACATGTACCCAATGGGCAACAGTGAGACCAATGGGCAACACTTTTTCGCCCCAGATTGATTTTTCGACCGATTGAGACCCAATGGGCAACAGCCTCGTGTGTTGCCCTTGCGTCTCACCCACTGATATGACTAGGAGTGCGCAGGGGCGTCAAAATTCTAAGTCTTTTAAATTAAGAAAGTGAGACAAAACGGAAAAAATATCGGGACAAAAAAACTACGAAGAAATAAAATTTGAAAGTATTTTTTATATCGATAAATTGTGCTGCCAAGAGGTTCACTAGAAAATTATGTGAAAATGGTCAAATCGACATTGCCCAAATAATTTAAATTTGACATTGTGTTTGTATACTTGTTTTCATAATTTTGATGTCATTTTTTAACTTTTTGAAAATTTATAAAAAATTAATTCGGCACAATACAATTACTGAATTTTGTGTGATGGGAATAGCCGGTGTCAGTCATTGCCTATTTATAGCCATCAGAGCAAACCTTGATTACGTAGACGGAAACAACACCTGTTCTTTATCTACATTCCCTCACGAATTAGTACAGTATTATAAAATTTAATTTTTTTGGATCATCAAAATAAAACTGAATTAAAAAAAAAATTTCAGATTTTAATTTAGGATCAAAGGCGATTATTTAAATATATAATTCTTACTAATCTAGCGTTTCCACCATTTGATTTTGGGTCAAAACCGAACCACGTTAGGTTGAACTTTCAGATAATCAGTTTGTGCCAAATTTTATTGCGCCGTTTGATGGGTGAGATTTTTTTCCTCAAAAATCATTGATTCGTCGACAAAAATGATACATTAATTCTTAAAAATCGCATTTTTTACCAAAAAGACGGTTTTTCGAGTCCCAAACTCGGTCCAAAGACGCCCAAAGAAAAGTTATATTTTCATTCCATGGATATAACCACGGTTGGATGGCCAATCAAGCCAAATTCAAGGTTGCCCGCTAGTGCCGCGCGCGAAAGTATTTTGGTTTTTAAAATTGGGATTCGTTTTTTTTCAAAGTATATTTTTCCAAGAATTTGGTAGTAGCAAAAAAAAATAGTCAGAAAAAAAAAGTTTGTGGGCGTTTCAGCCCCAATTTTAAAAAGAAAAAAAAATTTCGAAAATTTTTTCGAAATCTTTTCAAAAAAATTTTCGAAATTTTTTTTTTGTTTTCATTTTTTGAATTTGGGTGAACGCGCCGCAAAAAAAATTTCGAAAATTTTTTTGCCTTCCAAATTTTGAATCACTTAAGAAAATTTGAGGAAAATTTGAGGAAACGGAAACGAATAAAAATAAGATTTTATGCTTATTAATTCAAATGAGCCAAAATCGGCCGAAGGCCGATAAGGAGGGATTTTGGGTTTTATTCGAATTCTGTTAAAATGAGCTCAAACATCGCCGGAAGGCCGATGAAAAGGGGGATTTGTGTTTTATAATTTAATTTGTTGAAAAATGAGGACCCAAATCGCGCCCGGAAGGGGACCCAATAAAGAGTATTTTATGTTTCTTATTTCAAATTGTTCAAAAAGGAGCTCAGAAATGGCCGAAGGTTTGTGTTTTATATTGAATTTTGTGAAAATTAGGCCCAAAATTGGGCGAGGCCGATAACAGGGATTTATGTTTGAATTCAAAATTGTGCAAAAAGGAGCCAAAAATCGGCCGGTTCTTTAAAAACTTGATTAATTTTTCCAAAATTGACCAATTAATTTTGAAAGTCTAAAATCTTAAAATTTGACAAGTTTTCTAAAATTTTTTAAATTGGAATTTATTAGTCAATCTCATAATTGTCAAAATTTTTGAGGAAGATTTGTAAAATTTTGCGAAAGTTGTAAAATTAACAACGCGGAGGCGCTATATTTATTAATTTGGTTTCATTTTATTAAGAAGATTTCAAATAAAAAAAGGTAAATATTTGGGAAATTTAATCTTGAAAATGAGTCATTCATGACGCCCACTGAGGAATTTGTTAATGAAATTTCGTCGCATATTAGCTTGTTAGTATTTCGCTTAATCGTGTCGTGCGTAGGTTATTGTTCGCAATATATCCATTATGATGCCCGGGATAACACTAAAAACTTATTCCTTATCTCTTTAACTGGCAAATAAGTTTTTGCGTACCCGGGCATCATAATGGATATATAATACCATTAAAGTCCGTGCTGTCTGATTTACTGGAACCCCCCTAATAGCCTAGTTATTTGGACCTTATGGTATGTACGTAGTTTGTGGTTTTGGTGAGGAAGTAAATTTATCTGTAGTTTTGAGTTTATAATTTACAGGGCGGGTTGTTGGAATTGATTTCCAACTGGAGATTCAGCAAGCCTTAAAATAACTAGTGGCTTTTTATTTAATTTCGTGATTTGCGACCTGATTCGCAGCGAAATAAATTTAGTAATCCGACTTCTTATTTTAGATTTGTGTTATTGTTCAATCTAGAACATTGGCTTTGGTGTGTATCTGAAAATCTTGTTTCACTTCGAGAATTTCGACTTTCATACCAGAAAGTCCAGTGTTCTGATTTTCTGGAACCCAATAACTAGTTATCTTGATGCTTGGTTATTAGATAGTAACGATAGGCTGATACACCCTATATCGCCCTTTCATGAAGCCCAGTATTAGCCTGGAGGTCTATAATTAAGAGTCAATTATATATGTATTGGTTGTTTATTTAATCTGTATTAATAAGCAGTAGTACTGTCATCTCACTGTAAATTGTCAATTAAATCAAAATTCTTCCAGCTGGATTAGAATTGATTTTTTGTTCAATTGGCTTTGCCAATTGTTAATGAATGTTTCATTAACTCGACTGCTTGAACTGTTTTCTGACTTCATGCCATTTCTAATGGCTCTTCGCGTGGCTGTGTTTGAATAAAACAGCTTTATCTTTACGATACCGAGTATCGAATTGATCCTTTTTGGATACGCCAATTGTGAGTAATTAGTAGATCTATTCCATCTGGGTTGTTTTATCAAAAAGTATTTTGTCCTCGCGATTAAACCTAAATGATAATTATAATACATTTTGCGATGTTTTAAATTTGTTAAAGTTACCTTATATGTTTTTAATCATTTTTGGATTTGCCTGCTGCATTTCCCATAATTCTGCCAGACGTATTTAGCCCATAAATGCAGTTTTCGCGCTTTCTGCCCGAACACATTCCAGGCCTTTTTCCGATTGCTAAATCGTTCAATGATCCTGCTGTGAGATCTGTCATTTTGTACCCGCGATTATTGCTGGGTCTAATTATTCATCTATTGAAACTTTTGATCGCAAATTTACATTAATCAGCTGGATTAAATTTTTCATTTTGAGAAATAGTTTTCTCTGAAAATAATCCTCACTTTCAATTATGGTAAAGGTAGGTTTTCTAGATCCTTGATAACATTAGATAAATTTTTGTTTATCTAATTTTAGGATATTTTTTCTTGCCATTTCTATCTTTCGAATGGGTACGCATTGTTGCCATGAGTGAATTCTCAGCTTATTAATGGAGTAAATTGGCTCCAGTGGAATGGTTTTTTGACTGTTGCATTTCTCGCATTGTACAACTGAAAGAGTGGTGATGGATAATTAAGCTTATTTTGCCTCATTATCAAAAACCAATTTTTCTCGCGTATTTGAACGGCTATTCTAACATTATTAATTTTTATGTAAAAAAAAAAAAAAATTAACTAAAACAACTTTAATAATATATACTCAGCTATTCAATTTTATCTGCTTTTTTCAATTTTGATGAATTCGATTGGTTTTGTCGATAAAATTCTCTATGTCTATTGGGCCTTACACTCTTTTATTCTGTGATTATAATTTTGGTTTTTGCTTTTTAGCGATGATGGCCCAGAAATTAGATTAGACAAAAACTTTTAATAAGTCAATCAATTGATTTTCGCGCATGTTTGAAATCTTTTTCCACGAGGAATATGTATAATATGCCAGCTGCCAGATTTCTTGCTTTTGCCAAGCTGGGGAAGTTTTTGAGTAGAGAAACGTGTTTTTCTCTCAAAAAAGTGGCATTTGATCGTCCAATGTGCAACGTAACATTAGTTATCCAGATCCTGGATGACTTGAAAGAGTTGGTTTTTGTTCCATTTAACGTCTTTACTTTAATTGGTTCAGATTTTGGGAAAATTCGCGTTGTAATCTACGTCAATTTCTTTAAGTAGAAACAAATTTTATTATTATGTTATATATTATTTTATTAATAATTATTTAAATTATTTTAATCAGAAATTATTTTTCATCAAATGCCATTTAAGCATATTGAGTGGGCGCCGATTACGAGTTGTTTCAAGTAGTACGTCCCGGTATAAATAAGACCATTTCGTATTTCTTCCGCCAATGCAGTTGGATGCAAATTGTCTTTCGGTTTTAACTCCGGCTTGAAAAGCCTTAATATTGTTGATTTCGTCCGAATGTCCTGTAAGTTTTCTTTTTATTTTTAAAAACCTAATTTTTGACAGGCTTCGTTCGAAATAATAAACGTAAGGATTTCGTTCGCGTTTACGGAATATTACTGTTCGTTAGGAGATTATTGTTTAATAAAGATTGGTTTTTAAATTAACAAGTATTTTTAATATTCCAGTTGAGTTTTTACTTAATTCTATGGGTAATAAATTCCTTTCTTAACCTCTTGGGTTTGTTTTGAAAACGCCGATTGGGAGATGTTAAACTCTCCTTTTTCACCTTTAATTTTTATAATATCTTCAATAGCAACTTAGGGTCACCTGCCTACATCCTGACGAAAAGTTTTAAGCATAACTTGCGCCGCTTGGCCCTCATGTTAATTTCGCTTTAATTATTCTTCAATATATTTGATGTACCTTCTTTTTTTTTTTCAATTTTAAAAATTTTCTTTCTGGCTGCTTTTTTTTCTTGGAACATGATTTTTTGAATAATTTCCTTGTATCTTATTTGTAAGTTTTTTTAAGATCTTGATTTGAAAATGATGATTTAGTTTTAATGATTTTCTTAAATCGGATAACTGCACTACCAAAACCAATTACGTCATAGTTATTTAATAGATATGGTTATGTTTCACTGTTTTCTAACTTTGAACCCATTTTTTAAAACACACAATAAATTTTCTTTAGAAAATATTTTAATATTTAAATCTTTTCCTTATTTAAATAGTATTTTTGTGACATTTTCAATGGCCCGTTGCCGATTATCAATTTTGCATTCTAAAATAATTATTTATTTAATATATTATGTGTTCCATTGGAGTCATTAGAAATTGATGTTTTAATCCCGAATGTTATCTTCTTCATCTTCGTCTGAGAAGCTAATGATTTAATAATTTCGGTAACCACTTTCACGGATAACCAACTTTTTTCTGCTTTCACTAGTGTGGAACTTGATTTTCTTCTTGATTTTATCCCTAATAAAGGATTAAATTTTAATTCTGTATGAGGAGTTTTGAACTATTAGCCCATTGGTCTTGATAATTCTCTAGGAAGACATTGATATAGTTAGTCGAACCTTTCCTTAAAGCAATTTACCAGAATGATCATTAACATATGCCGAGTGGTGAGACTATGTATTTCCGTATTCGATTCTAAATAAAATTGTGTAATTAATTACTCAGCTAAAACTGATTTTATTACACGGTATTTTTCTAATACAGTTTACATAATTTTTAATTAATGTAGATTGCTGGTGGTTCAGTAGTAACCTTGACACGACCTCCCACGTCCTCCACCGACCTCTACCCCGAAATTGTCCGCTGATTAGTTTCGTGACTTGGTTTTGGTCCGGAACTGTTCGGCCATCTGTGGGCCATTTTGATGTTCTTACTATCATTATATGCTGCATAACTGAATTTCTCTTTGCCCAAGGGTTTTTCTTACCCCGAGCCCTTACCTCTACCTCGTCCGCTGCCTCGACCTGAATTTTTCCATTTTTTTAATTTTTGGTAGATTTCAGGGTTTTGCAGCTGGAGTTTGTAAGGGTTTTTTCTAATTTTTTCTGCGTTTATTCTTTAAGGGCAGGCATTCTCATTTCTTTGACGATTTTCTTTTATTAGATATCAACGTGTATGATGGCTCTGGTGAATGTTTTGCGCTCCTTATATCAAGCCCTCGAATGGCATTTTTAAAGCTATTCGATAACCACGTGTTTCGAATTTCCATGTTTTTAGATATTGAGGCCTAAAAGATTAATGCAATGTCATGCGTGGGTTCGAAGCTATTCACGGTACTCTATTAACCAAAGTAAACCTTTTTCAAAGTCTAATTGCAAAAGACTTTCTGGCGTTGTAAAACGCCTTAAAATGCAATGCCACTTCATTTTGTTGGTCTTTATTTGGCTGCTGGTTTGCCTACAGTGGTGAGGTAATTTACGTACATTTCTGCCGTACTCATCCTGTTCATACTAGCGCGCATGTTTGTTTCTTTAAAGCGGCCTGTTTTAGACTCTAAACTTTCAGGTGATCTGTAAGACTTGTTTTTCGAGATTGTATTTTTTCTCGATAACTTTTGCTTATTAGTAACTCTCATTTGTTAATGGTGTAAGTATTAGCAAATTTTTTCTGCTGCCGAATTAATTTAAGCCTTCCGGTCGGCGGCTTAGCTTAAATGCAAGTAGTCATTTCGTGGCGTTCTGCAACGTCCTCATTATCTCTGCTGTTTGTATAACAAAAGTTTCTGCTAGGTTCTTTTTAATAACTTGATAGTCAACCATTATGTTATTGTATCTTAGCCGATAGAGAACCCGATCTCCCTTGGAGGCTTCTTCTCAAAGCTCTCCTTGCAAACGGTACCAAAGTAATATGTATCTATTTCTTTTACCCTTAAAAAGAGACATTGGTGAAAATTGTAGCTTTCAAGCTCTAGTTGAGCTAGCTGATCCATACCGTTTCATCTGAAAATTAAATATTATTTCATTTCCAGCTGGATTTTATTTAAGTTAGCGACAGTTTATATGTTTGTTCATTAATAGTCTCATGTAATTTCAGCTACCTTCGTATATTTGATAATTACTTTTAGTGCGCTGCTTGTTCGGTTGGTAACAACTTGAAAACTATAGCAAACACATCAATTCGCGCGTGCTGATCNTATTGATGAGATTTGTTCTACCGTCATCAGTTCAGCCGTACCAAGCCTCCAAAATGTCAAAAATCACTAACACCAGCCCGTTAAATGAATAATTTTCGATTTTGACATTACTTTTTTTCAATTGTTTTTATTCGATTTTTGACTTCAATTTTTGTCAAAGTTTTATTTTTTCAATTTAGTGTTTAATAAAAATTGTATTCATTTTATATTTATTGAATTTTACATAATTTTCTCTGAAGAAGTGAACCCAAAACCCATGAGTTACAAGCCTAGATTACAACTACAGCGACTTATTATTTACAAAAAAATTTTTAAATATAAACTTATTGATATAAACAAATTTTTTTTTAAATATAAACTCAAAAAATATCTTATTTTTACACGACAGAAACTAGGACAGGTTTCATTATTTTCTGTCCTGTCCTGTCCGGAGGGGACAGAAATATTTAAATTGCTGTCCTGTCCGAGAGATAGAAAATACTTGACATTTCTTGTCCTCGTAATCCAGGATAGGTATTGCCGATCCCTGGTCGGAACCCACAAATTTGAGCGAATAAATAATTAAAAACAGAGTTTACTTTTCTAAAACATGGCTTGTTTTTCAAAAATAGATTCCACAAATGATAATTCCTTATTTTTTCAAAAATTGTTTCCACAAATGATAATGGGTTTCCATTATCTTCAGACTTCATGTGGTCGATTTAATCTAAGGCCAAAATTTCTGGTCTTAAATTTGATCGAAATTCATGGTGCAAGGTTGAATAGTTCTTAAAAATCCAAGAAACGCGAGCCTTCCCCTTTTTTGGTCCAACCCCGGGAAGGGAAGGGAAGAGGGATGGAAAAAGTCTGGAGATGGTTCCCTTTTCCTAGCCTGATTAAGTTGGTTTTCTGACGCCATGTGAATTATGGGTTAAAAATAGAGCGGCCGCGGTCATAAACATTTCTGGGGAATGCTAATATTTCGGAAAATTCCAGGAAGACAAGTTGTAGCAAATTTACGAAGAGTATTTTGAAATTTTTTCGAAAAATTCTTCCATATCGGCCGGAAGTCGATAAAAAAAAATTAAATTTATAGATTTTACAAAATCAGCCTCAAAATGTTCATTTTTGAAAAAGATGTTTCAAAGGTTTTAAGAAAGTTTTCAAATCTTATAAAGAATTTCAAAAAAATTTGAGAAAATAGTCAAATATGTAAGAAAAGTTTCCAATTCCGGAAAAATTGTTAAATTTGAAAAAAAATTACATAATTCAAAACAAAAATTGCAAATCAAGAAGCAAAATTTCAAAAGTTTAAAAGATTTTACATAAATTATCAAATTAAAAAAAAAAATTTTCTTGATTTTCCCATAATTTTTTTTCTAAATTTCTGAGCAAATCTTTTCAATTTTTGTAAATTAATCAAAAATTGGATATAAATGTTGCTAGGTTGCTATCCATTTTTGAGAAATTATTAACATAATATCTGTATAAAAAATGGTTATAATTTTAAAATCCGAATCGAAATGTTACTTGGCGAATTGTTGGTCATTTTTTTTTCAATTATTGAACATTTTCTTCAAACTTTTTCCTTTGATAAATTCTCTGGGTAAAATTTTTTTTTCTAAATTTGACAATTACCAAATTTCCGTTAAGGTGGGTCGGGTGCAGTGTGGCAGATAGCGGGATATGGGCTCTTTGATAAAAATACCTTTTCACTGGGTTTGATAATATTTTCTCAATATATCCTACCTAAAGTAATGTTTTCATACTCCATGGCAACTTTGTAACTTTAGAATTTTCGTTATGTTATTGTGCTTTTTAAGAAAATTTTGAGCTCGAATTAAACTTTTCAAATCCACAAATTATGAGAAAGTTTTGAAAATGTTCCGAGCATTATAAATAAAATCGGCTTATTTTTTATTCAAATTTTTTTTACATGTATTTTGTTTCAAATCAAACGAAAAAAACTCTTCAAAATGGTCACGTTCCACTTTTTGCGTAGTTTGACCACTATATTTGTTTATATGAAATTTGGAATAATAATCATACCTTACATTTTGTTTTGGGATTTTCGGTCGATAATCTTATTGGATAATTGTTGAAAACTTTCCTCATTTCTTGTTCCAATAAACTTTCAAACTTATTTTTTATGTATAATTCTAGCTTGAAAAATATTTGGGCAATGCTACTTTAACTTTATCAAAAATGTCTCTGCCGTTTTGTTTCTTTCGCTCCTTGTTTATACATCTGATATCATACTTTTTTGAATTGAAATATATCGTGTTGCTGCGATAATGTATCTTTAGCCCTCTTTCATCCAATAAAATTAACAAAAAATTATTTCACAACGCTAGACTTGCTACATTGGTAAGCCGACCGTTCCACGGTCCTAGCAAATTTAATAAATTTAACTCATTGAAAATAAATATTTCTTTCGATGTGCTAAATTTCCTTTTTTTTCGTCTTTATTAGGAAATTTTAATTTTCGATTTGACGTAGAAATCAATTGAAATTAAATTAACATAGAATATTAAATTTCGATTGGTGATCGAGAACCTATTTTTGTTGAAGCTTCTAAGTTAATAAACAAGAAAAAAGAAATTTTAATGTATATTTAAGACAACCTAAAGTACAAAAGGCGCGTATTAGAGTGTTATTTAAAAGACGATTTATATAGTAAAAATATATCATCTGAAAAACAGATTATACAAAGTGAGCTCAAAAAGTGGCAACTACATTTGAAATACTCTTTGTTCCAAAATTATGTAGGTGGCATGAAAGTTCCTCATTGCAAGACAAAAAAATTAAAGAAGTGCAAATCTGCCAAAAATGGCACCGACCCCTTAAAGTTTGACAATTTTTTAGATACAATTGTCTGGCACAATTTATTAATTTGATTTTTTAATACAATGTTTATCAGAATATTTTGTTTTCCAACGTTTTATTTTCTTTTTGCATTTTATTTTTAGATCTTCCATTTTGATCTAAAATTTCTACCGATGTTGTTTTATGCTTTTGGGTGTGTTCCCTGGGGAGGATTAAACGCCCCTTAAAATTAACTCAAAGCCAAGTCGGCACTCTGATTGGTTAATGCGTTGAATCCTCTCGGGGAACACCCCAAAAGCTAAAACACATTGGGTATATTTTGTGATTTTTTCATCAATTTTGTTTATTGACAATTTTAATTTTTTTCAATTCTTGAAAAATTCCATTTTTTTGTATTTCTTTTTTTATTAGAATTTTTTATGTTTTCAGAGTTTTCAAATTTTTTTTGCAATTTGTTTTATTTTGCATTTTTTTTGGGATTTTTGAGGAATTTAAAAAATCTCTATTTAAAAAGAAAGGATTTTGACCGATAATTAAAATTAATGAAGATAATTCATGACTTTGAACAATTAAACTTAGTTTAAATCTCGTTTTTTATTTTTAATAAAATTCTCTGGTCTTGAATATGATTTCAATTTTTATCATAAATTTCCAATTTTTTGAGATTTTTGATTCCATTTGTAATGGGGCCCATTTTCAAAATAATTTAAATTGTTAATTCAAAATATCTTTTTATCGGCCTTTTATTGATATTTACATTTTTAGCGAAACTTAATTTCGCATTTTCAAAAAAGTGTTTTGTCCTTTCTAGTGTTCATTAGACAAAAAAAATATTGATAATTTTGATTTGAAAAAAATTCTCAAAACACGATTTTGTGACATTTTAAAGATTTTTTTAAACTGTAAGCAGGTTTTATGGTCCAAATGGTATGTTTTTCAGCTTTCAGGGGTCGCTTAGACCAATTTTTTTTCTTTTAACTGAAACTTTTTATTGACATTATGAGAATGCACAAAAAAGATTTTTATAGTAAAGAGTCTGAGAAAGGTAATGAAAGCTCAAAGAAAAAACCATATCTCTATGGAAAAAGAGCGCAAGTTTTACTCATTAGAGCTTTTTAAAGGGTTTCCCGGGGCACTTTTACAGTAGTTATGGTTAACTTGTGCGTTTTTTGGTGATCGAAGCGTCCCAGTTATGAGATTTGGCAATACCTACGTCACAGAGTTATGAAATAACCCCCAGGGAACCCCCCCCCCCATAAGGTACAGAAAAAGAAATATGTATCGACGTGCTGTGTGGAGGGACAGCGCGGCTGGCATCGTATGACGAACTCAACTGGACGAAAGGTCGATTCTTTCGGCGAAGAAATGGCGAATAACCGGTCGAAAGTAATGCTTAGTAGAGGAGTTAAGGGTATGTCCTTTTTTCAATTTGATTAAAATATTAAAATAAAAATAAAGTATAGTCCTTATGAGCATAATTTACTTTTTTGTTCTAATTTGCGAATTATTCCTATGGCTTGGTAGTGAATAATTATGTGATTATATTGGCTTTAGTTTGCGGCTTAGGGCTTCTAGAATGCGTCGTTCCAGATATTTGTTCAAACGGGTTAAAGCTTTTTGTTTGTTTAAACCCGTTTGATCTGGTAAAAACCATACAGTAGTATTCATGAATTCTCTAGATTTAACCTGAAAATTTGTATCAGTCGGTGAAAATAATTTTAATTATAGTTCATTCTATTTAATTTTTGGTGGAGCTAGCCACGGAAAATAAAATAACAATTTCCCTTGTAGGATTTTGGTGACTTGAAGAAGAAAACGACGATGAAGATCCCTCATGGGTTGAAGATGCTAATGGGTGAAGATGCACTGCGGAAAGTGGGACAAGAATATGTCAGTCCCATACTGATGATTCTGGAGTCGGTCGTAGTGGAGGTAAAATATCCGTTATTTTTAATGAATATGTAAATTCAAAGTTTCATTCTAAGTTATTCTTTACTCAGAATTAAAGTAGTTGAATTTTAATTTCAACTAGCCGTCGCAACATTTTTATTTAAAAGTTTTTTCGAAAAATGAAATTAGAACAATTTTGCGTAGAATTAATTTATTCGTTTACAATTCTTTATTTCGACCCTTTTAAGAAAATAAAACGGCTTTTTAATTTCAATTTTGTTCGAAATGGTAAATATGTTTGTCGTCCGTAATTAAAGTTGGAGTGAAATTTTGAACAAAGTGGGGAGCTTCCAAGTGGAAAAGTGAAAAATTTTGGAAAAGACTACATGTTTTATAGTCGTAGGGTGTATCGCAGTGATTTGCGGGTCAAGGAAAAAATTATATTATAAATTTGTCGCAATTTTTTTATTTTTGCAAATTTTCACGTTTTTTATTCATAATAAACATTAATTTGTTATTTACGACTATCGCTATGTAACCTTGATTAAGGTCGTAGCTAAATTAAGGTCTTGTTTTTTAAAAACCTACGGACACTAAATTTTGAAATTAATTATTCCATATTACTTATTTTTGGAAAATATTTAGTCCTTGAGAGTCTGGCCTGGAAATTCGAAGGTTTATGACTGATTTTGTGTTTAGTATACGACGCAACTTGTCTGTCCTGCTCAAAAATATAGGCTATGTGCCTTCGTGTCACTTCTGAGAACACTATCGACTGAACCTGGTGGAAAATTGGACACTGTCGCGTATATGTCGAAGCTCTCCGAATTCGTAGAGATTTTTGAAGATATTTATGCTCGATTCTCGAGTATTCAGATCGAAAACGCGCTAAAGAGCATTTCTGATCTCATGCAGCTACCCGAGATAATTCTCGAAGACGACGATTTTTTTATCGATGCCGTCAATTTTATTGGACAAGATTTTGATTCGGTCGAGATTTTTATGTCAGAGAAGCTGGCGGTGGTAATGACTTTAGTGAATTTGGCCCTAAATCGCCGCAAAGCCGAACTAGGAATATATTTCGATCCTGCCGAGATTGCCGTAGATTCAGTGATAGGAAAAGAGCGTAAAGACCAGCTAGACAGCGATTTGGCTGCAATTAGTTGGTTTATTACCGGAGATTTGAATACGAGTCTGGACAGTTCTTTTTTGACATCGCCGGAATACGGGTTGGCAATCATAATTGGGGACGAAGACGAGATGCTGGTTGATCCTGGAGTAACAGTTCATGACGAAGCAAATCGCCTTGACAAGTAAGTACTAAAATTAAACTATTTTTTTCGATTTTCGGGCGCCAAAAGGGAGTATAGGGACTATGTTGTCCTTTCTAGAAACTAACTGGCGCAAAGTGCGAAAACTTTCAGTTTTAAGATCTCGCTACGAAATATTTTTTTTCAAATTTTTGCGTATTTGAAAATTTCGTGGTGATCATTTTTAGAATAATTCTTGGTTATAGTCAAGAAAACTAGATTTCACGCGTAAATATCGACATTTCACTGATTCAAACATAGGGTTTGATAGGTTTAAATTTTGGATTTTATTGTTACTCCCGGTTAAGAGACCCCCACTTAAATTTTTAGCTCAGTTAATAAATTTCGCAAAATAAAATGTCTAATGTCCTTATAACGCATTTTAGTGAAATCGAGATCTTGTTAGGGTAGTAAATGCGAAAAAAAAAAAGTTTTTGCTAAATTTCGCTGATTTGCTTTTTTGTTTTTATACAGAGCGGTTTAGCGAATTCCGATTTTTATGTCGACCGTGTAACAAATTTGAAAAAGTAAAGATTTTATCAACATTCGTCACAATTTTGGATTTTCTGGCGATGCAAATGATAATTTTATGCTAACTTGACAAATTAATAATTTTCTCGCTAATATGTCACGTTACTCATTTCGAAGGGCAAAAAAAATAGTTCTCAAGAGAAACCTGTTTTTTTGTTTTCGTGAAATAAATTCAGTCACGATCGTTCACCGTAGAAAGCGGCCCGAGCACCGGGCCCACAGCCGTCATCTGACCCTAATCTAGGATATTTGACGGCTGCGGGCCCCGCGCCCAGACAGCGTCCTAACGGGTAGCGATGTTGCCACCGAATTATATTCGATTTTTAATAAGATTATTCCCCGCCCTACGATTTGAGATTCGTCGAAAATGATTTTTAATTTAATAATGAGCTCCAAAATTATGATTTTGGTTATAACAGCTTATTTTAGTTGCTACACCTACACGACGACTCAGGGCCCATATGAATTGGTTTTTCATTATCTCGATGTACTGCATTTAAGAACCCTTTTTTGGGCTGATAGGAGGGTTGTGATGAACAATCCGTTACAGTGTAGTTGGTATTACCCTTTGGCGCTTCAATCAACTCTAAGATTTTGTTTGTTAGAATTGGCTGGTCGTCCCTTGGCCACGACGAGACGAATAAACGACGGTGGAACCCTAAATACCAGCGGTCGTACAGAAAATAGATACAAGACGGAAAACAGGGCAGTGCACAACCGAAAAATGGAATTTTTGTTGATTCAAAATGAACCTACGCGAATGGATTTGAAGACGGCCTTTATTTATGCGTCAACGGCTGATTCGGAATTTTTGTGTGGTAAAGGTTTCCCATGAACACAGGGACATTGCGATAGTAAGCCGTTTACTGATGTATCATTGGGTGTAGATTTTGGAACGAAAAATTTTGTATTTTGTTCAAAATGTACAATGAATTATTCGGAGGTGGACCTGCATTTCCTCACGAAATCCACGGCTATTTTGTTAGCTGCAGGGGGATTATTACATGCGAAGGAGACAGGCATCACAGTGGTAATTAATTAATTTTCCGGATTTTTGATAAAAACGGTGTGAAGTATAGTACTTTATCACATTAATTTCTGATAAAGTCAAAATATAAAGGCTAGGTAACTCGCTACACTATTTTTATCTTCGTATAATATCAGTTTTTATATTTATAACGTCAAAAAGATATAAAGTCTATTAAGAAAATGTATAAAAAGTTAAGATTTTGACAAAATTTCGAATTTTTTGGTTTACGAAGATAAAAAGCATTTTCCTTATACATTTTATCGACTTAAAAAAAAATAAGAAATGAAAATTTTATTTTATTATTGTCATTTATACTCATAAGGCTCAACGTCATATCAATTTAGTGACGGTTATACGGAACCCTTATTAAATGATATAATTTCTCAGTGATAATTTTTCATAAAAAAATCGTTTTCAAGGGCAAATCTATGAAAACGCTCATTTGCTGTTTTTAAAATTAATTTTAACGGTGGGTCTATCGTTAATTTTAAAAGCTAATCGTTAATTTTAGACGAACCGAGATTAATTTTAGTTATAACTCGGTGGACATCAATCATTTAATTTCAACTTTTGTATTTCATCGGAAAAGAACTCAAACAGTGTATACACTTTTGTATTCGTACCTTCCCGGCGAAAGGACAAGTTGGTCAACCCACCGGAACGAGTACCGGCAGTGGTGATCGAGGATTTTCTTGATAGTGGCACAATTTTTTCACTAACGAATTTGGCTGGCGATGGTTTTGGAAAGTTTTTCAGTTTACTGGTCGGGAAAGGAAGCCATTCATAGGTAATCGAATACAAAATAGATTCAAAGTGGTATTTTAAATATTAAAAATTATATTTTATATATTATATATAAAATATGTAACAGCTAATTTTCGGTGACATATTTTTCAGCGACTTTCGAAGTAACCCATTTTAGACCGCGACCAGTAAAACACCGTCTATTTTTTATGGCGTCAGTACCCCCTTTAATTAAATACAAAACTTTTTTTCGTCCGATCTAGATTGGAAATTATTAGATCGGATCGTCGATTTCAAAAACATGATCAGATCGAACTTAGTCGGATCGCAGATTTTAAAAACCTGTTCGGATCGCAGTTTTCAAAAACCTGATCGGATCGAACTTGATCGGATCGAAGGTTAACAAAAACCTGATCGGATCGAAAAAAAGTCGATCCGATCCGATCAAGTTATGCCAACCTCTGGTCCTGACTATCAAAATAAATGAAGCCTATAACACCCGAAATTTTATTGTAATTTTTTTGCATCAATAAAATTTATATAAATTGCGTGCCAAATGGCACTAACTGGTGTCACAAACAAGTGTTGTAAATTTCATCAGTGGTTCAGAAACGATATTCGCTTGACCCTTCCATCGGTTGAAATACGGAAACCAAATAGATACCAGAAAATTCCGCAAGTGATTCGGCCTAATTTTTCATAGAGAATTCAAAAAACCACCAATAAAAATTTTTGGACTTGATTTGCAGAAAAATTCATAATATTTCTTAAAAAGTCGCCAAAAAAAATAAAAAACTTTATGATTTTTCAAACAGCGGTCAGGAAATATATAGACATCCATGAAAAAAGTTAAAGTGGCTATTTTTTTGTTTTTACCCAAAAATTTGAATAAAAATCAGAAAAAAATTTTGGACAAAAATGCGTAAAATTTTTTAATGCTTTGAATTTTTTTGAAATTTTTACTAACTCAAAAATGAAAATTCGAACTCAAATCTTTCGTAAAATAGATAAAAAAGGATTTTAATGAGCTGAAGCACATTTATTCTGGTTCAGCTAACGACAATAAGCACAAAAAAATAAACCAACTAATTTTTTTCGTAAGTTAAATTGACTCCAGTCTTCCGAGTCGATTTTACAGCATAGGGAAGAAAATGTGGCAGATAGTGTCGCGTTTGCCGTAGCAAGTACATTTCGGTGTGAGGGGCTCGTACTTAGCGGGAGTTTACTTACACTTATAAGGTCATCAAAAAAGGAAAGTTAATAAATTTTGGAAATAAATATAACTTTTTATTATGTATCGTGAAAGAAAGTTGTATAATGTGTTTAAAAAATTAAAATACTAAAAGTATTATATCTAAAATCCGGGAAGAGAGCCCACTTTTAGTAAATAAAGTCAAAATTTGCCAAAAATGGGCCCTGTTTTCAGATTAAGATATTTTCGGATTTGATTCGCACGCTGCATAAATCAATATAGAATTATAATCAAACAAACACAATAGATGTGAAGTTCATTCAACTGTTTATGATTTCAACGTATAAAAATGGTTAAGATTTTATATTATTTTATTGTTATAAAAGCTATCCAGTGTAAATTGAAATCAAAACACCTACTAAAAGGAAATGGCAGGCCGTTTAGAGTTATTTGGAATTCGCCATCAGATAGGTGCCGTGCTGATGGAGTAAATTTGGAACTTGAAAAATATAATATTGATTAGGATTAAAATATAGAAATAAACTTTGAATTGTTTTTTTCTCTGATTCAATAATATTTTTTAAGAGAGTAATTGTCGATATTTGAGGTTTACCAAAAATTCTTATTTTTACGAGAATTATAGAGAATCGAGTTTGAGGTGGTTTCAAATTGAAGATGAAATTTACACATTTAGAAAAAATGTGTTAGTTTTGCCCGTTTCGTCCGCTTAGACTTGTGTCCGCTTGTGGATTTGAAATCAGAAGTACCGATTTCGACACCGAGTACCGATTTCGACACCGTCGATTGTCAATACTGCCAAAACGTTTAACCTCAACTTCGCAATGTTTTATCTCAAAAATATTTACCAAATTTTTTAAAAAATCGGAAATTTACAAACATTTTTAGAGACTGTTAGGGGGATCAACTATAAAAAGTTTGAAACGCTCGGGAATCAAACCCAGGACACGAGATAATAATCGAGCCGCGTTACCACTACGCCAACTGCTCATATAAATGTCTAGAATATGTAGATTATGACGCCGACACCTTTCCGCGCCAACAAAATCCTTGGACAATATTTAAAAAAATGGATCGAGACGATCTTAAGGAAATACTGGTCGCTGGAATTGAATTTTCTCGATAAAAAATTAGCCAAACAGGGCTTTGAGGATAAAAGTCATATAAGCCATCTTGTGTAACTATTCTTTATCTTATAAAAAACAAATCTTAAAATCTTTTTGTATGCATACACGCCTTCACACATAAGCGACACATGAGGACCTAAGCAAAATGGTAAAACTATGGTAAAAGTGGTAGGCAAAACTTAATCTCGGTCAAATTTTCAAATTTCGCTTTATTTCTTCTAGAATATGTAGAAAACCACCGTTTTTTGGCAATTATCCGTCGGAAAAACTATCTCCTTTTAAGAAAAAATTTTAAATTGTTTTTTAAATTGTAGATTTCTTGTCTCATTTCATACAGATTGTGCCTATTTCAAGTGTTAGCAATTAAGTCAATTGTAAGCTTTGGGCCCCACGCTTTATTGAGGCCCGGCTCAAACGTGCAAAGATAAGACTCACGTAGATAAACTTTCATCATGTTCTGGCTCTGGGCTTTCTGAAAAAGAAGATTGGAAAATATGGCTTCCTTATACTTTTTCTACCAGGCAATAACCAAGGTGTGAGGATATTGAGCCATGTTGGAGTTTTTCTCTATTAAGTCATTGCTTCTGGTGGTTAATTCAACATTTTTCAGCTCAGTGCCATTGAACCTGGCAGGTATGCTGGCTTTTCTTTTATTTTAATTTTTGAAAAAGGGTTTGGAAGAAAATGTCCTTTTTGGGCATTATTAAAAACGAAGTTTTTACACATGATTGATTAATTGGTCGAGACAGATAAATTTGAACGGGCGAAGCTCTTATTAAGGTAATCTGAAAGAGCCGACATTACTCTGCGGGGTAGTCGTACCTGCGTGTTATGCCTGAGAGGTATTGTCAAATATCTGTATGTAAGTGATGTCTGATGCCTTTATGCTTACCGTATAATAAAATTACTTTACTCAGGAAAAATTATCATGAGGTTAGTTTTCAAAACCCATGACTACATGAGAAAATGCGTCATTATTAGCACCAACCAGGGACGCGATTTTCCAAAATTTACAATTATAATGGAGAAAAGTTTGACCATCGCTTATGGACCAATCAGATGTCAAGTTGACCTGAAATCTACAATTGGGCATAAAATCATTATTTTTTTTTCTAAGCAAGCTTATACAAATACGAACAATAAACTCGGTCATGTTTTCGGATTTCAACCTGAAACTCGAAATATATTTTTTTAAGGACCCAAAAAAAAATTTCGAAAAAAAAGTGCTCCGATTTTTTTAAAAGTAGGCTCATAAGAAAGCCACAAAAACACTGATTAAAAAGTTGGCGAAAATAACAAAAAAAAACTTTTTGTTAATTTGGTCGTTAGTCCACTTTGTAATCACCCCAAATCCATTTGGAGCATTTTCAACGCCCGAAAGGCCTCATAATTTATGAGTCATAAACTAGCACCGACTAGTATCTCCTTAAGGGGGTACCCCTCGTGGGAAATGCCATTTTCATGGTTTTTGAGGGCAAATATCTGTGAAACTATACATTGTGATACCTAATTGTTTAGCCTGGTAGATTAATTGAACCTAAATCTCACATCCCAGATCATAATCGAGGATCANACCAATCAGGAACGAGCGTCAAAGTAGAGTCATATTTTGTAGCAAAAAGCCTATTTTTTCGTGAATTTTGGGGGTAGAAAAATTATTTTTCGATTTTATGAACCACAAGAAACGCACGCAAATCTTGTACTATCGTTTGTCATTCATTTAAAACAAAAATTGAAAGATTTGCATAACACACGATTTTCTGTCTGTTTAAATTATTACTGTTAAAATTACTGTATGAACCGCTTGCCGAATAGAAAACTTTGAGATAGGTCTAATAGACAGCTGGTGGATATGTCCAAAAATGTAATATATTACCCAGCTGTCTACTTATCAGACCTTGCCAAGTTATTATAGGTTTTGATGAATTCACGTTTATTTAATTGCTCAATAATATTTGAGTTTATCAATTTTCTGTCAACTATTACTCATACTAATTGAGTAAAAGCATCGAAACCTAGCTTCCTGGGAATCATTCAAAGTCATGTAACATGACTCATGTTAATAAATGCAAAGTAAATCATAAAAAAGGGAGCCTCCCAGATAAATGAATCCAGACGATTTCCCTATTGACAAATTGAAATACATGTACAATCATGTGATGTGAATGTGAGATGAGGAGACAGTAAAATAAATATGTAAAAACATTTGAGTAATTTCCTCGCTCAAGTTTCGAGAAAACTTCGTTTATTAAACACCATAAATAAAACAGCCCTGATATATCGACGAGCATTCCCTTCGTTATGAATTTTATTTTCATGAATTTAATTTAATCTTCGCAAAGAATATAATGAAAACCAATCTTGGAATGGTTCAGTTATCAATATACTTTATAGTAAAAATGGATTTTGGCCATACTTTATCGGAAGCAAAGCTATAAATGGAGGAATTCCTCAGTCAGGTGACCTAAAAGAGCATTTAGGCCGGGTTTAATTCAAAGGTAGTTGTGTTTAAAATCAAAGATAAGATTAAATTCCAGTTAAGGAGGTGGTCGTCAAGAATTTAGTGAAAATCGGGGTTTTCAATGACGAATTGCCGGAGCAGTACAAATTGTTCGACGAAATATGACCTCCCTTTAATATATTTCAACTAAAATCTTGCATCCTAGAAAACATTTGAGTGTGACAGATGGCTCGTCCAATCAAAAACCAGTTTTCAAGATATAACAATGATATATCTCAAAATTAACCAGACAGAACGTTGGCAGACCCCCAGGGACGATTTTATGAAAGTTCCTAGATTTGGCTTCAGCATTACATGAATCAAAAAAACGTATTTTGACCCTATTTTAAGGGTCTCAATCAAAATGTATCTCCTTAATTAACACATTTGAAACCTACATGAATGTGTGGCTGATGAGTCCGAGCAGAGCCTCAGGAACGGTTTTGTTCAAATTGGTTCTCGTTTTTTCATAAATCCTGTTTCGATCTTTCAAAAATTGATTAATTTTAATTAAAAGATATAGATTGGTCCCGACTCGGGACTCCCGAGCAATATTTTCAAAACAATCAAACAGTGCTTTCCTGACCATGTATGAGAAAAAAGACCACCAAAATGATCGTATTTTGCCAAATTTTTATAAAATAATTATCTCGATAAAATTCGTTCTTGACCCCGAATTATTGATGACCACCCCCTTAAACATTCAAATTGCTAAAGTAATGCTGTTTGGAAACTTAAAAATTTATGTTTTTCAAACCCTACAATCCTCTTGACTCAAGAGTCTTGAGTAAGAAGTTCTTACTGAGAACTGTATAATTTGAACTCTAAAAGATAATTTTCAAAAAAATATTACTGATTTCATTCCCGACATCAATTTTGAAGGCTTGGCAGTCTTGGATTGGGAACAATGGGATCCCTTATACGATCGAAACTGGGATAGTCGAAATATTTATAGGATTGAAAGTATCAAAAAGGTCGAATCGGAAAATCCTGGAAAATCAAAAGATGAAATTTTAAAAATTGCAAAAACAAACTTTGAGCAAAGTGCCCACAATTTTATGATATCCACTTTGACCTTGGGTAAAAAACTTCGACCAAAAGCATCTTGGGGGTATTACCGTTTTCCAGATTGCCACGATGGCGAAAATCACCCAGATTGCTCTGCGAAAAGTAAAGCCTGGGATGATGAAACTGATTGGCTATGGGAAAACTCAGATGGTATTTATCCTTCGACTTATATTGGAGAAGGTATTAAAAACTTGGTTAACGTCACGAAATATGTTCGAAGTAGAACACAAGAAGCTTGGAGAATAATACCAGAAAATTCACCGAATAAACCTATTTATCATTATCATAGGTAAATTATACAAAAAAACAAGGAATGGTTAAAAATTTTAACTGGTGCATGAGCTGATATTGTAGACGAAAGTGTGATATAAAATTTATGTATCTCCACCCGAATGCGGCGAGAACCCCGATTGAATAAAGTACATAGTTGAGATGAATGGTCGGGAGAACTTTCTTTTGGGTTCGTACATCCCTTTATCACCTTTTGGTTAGATGCGTAGCCAACGTTTAAATCACACGTTAAAAGGAGTGTGGCTACGCGATTTCTAACCAGAAAGGTGTAAAGGGATATCCTTATTCCAACTTTTGTAATTATCCCGGCCCTGTTAGGAACGTGTGTGTTTTAAGTTGAGGGCCGGGATTTTCAAGTTGTGAATAGGGGATATGATTCAGACTCAGCGAGCTGCCATTTTTCCACCATATAGCATTTTTTCATCGGGCTTCACGGTTTTTTACACGCGTAGCGATGTAATCTAAGTCGTTATCATTTAATGTTCCATTTGAATCCCTATTTGCTTTCGGAAGATTTTTCGCCTTTGTCCTGATGAGAAAAACTTGCGGTTAGAACAAAGATCATTAACCTCCGGCATATAAAAATTCCGCCGAGGCCCAATCGCCTTTCAGGCGCCGTTCTCTTGAGCGTTGTTTACAGAAAACTCTTATGAGATCAACCTTCAGTTTTTCGTTCATGATCAAGTTCAAGAGTAGTGTTTCTGAAAAAAAAAATTCATATTCTAGAAATTTTATGTTTAATCTTAGAAAAAAACGTTTGAAAAGCAAGGTTAATTAAACCACGTGATACTACTTCATAGTAGGCTCCAGGAAATGTATGTTTATTTTAATAAATGCGCAGTGCTCTGTTCTACTTAATACTTTTGTCTGATTGACTTTATCAGTTGGGAATCAAAAAATATTTTGAAATAGGTTCAAAATATTCATGAAAAAATCGGGTAGATAGTAATTCGCAGAAAATGTAATTCGTCGAAAA
>SCLH01001924.1:0-12627 GCA_004367855.1 Oikopleura vanhoeffeni | reverse complement strand
TTTGAACCAAATATTAAAAAAAATTTGAACGAAAAATAAGGCATTTTTTTATTATGTTTGGAACTTTTATCCAAAATTTCTCGAATTCGAAAAGTTAAATTCAAACTCAAAATTTTCTTAAAAAAACAAAAATTGGCTAGTTACAAAAGTTGCCTGGATTATTAATCATCACTTTGATGGTATATTGGTAAGAATATATCAATCCAGTGAAAAGTTTTTCATCAAGAGCCCATATCGGTATCTGTCAAAATGCACCGAGGCCCTTAATAACACTAGATTCTCAGTCGCTAGGTCATGTAAATCCAACTCGTCCATAATTTACAGTTCTGGTAAATTAAAATGAAAAGTGAATTAAATTTAAGATAATTTATAAAATAAACTATTTCTAGAAATTTTGAATTATTTTAAATTTTTTCGCTAGTTTATGACTTTGATTCAAGACTTTCAGCGAACTTGAGTTGTTTAATTTATGTTTTCATTTTTTTTTGTGAATTTTATGAGTGATTTATGATAAATCATTTATCGTTGGATAATTTTTCTGATAATAATTTTTCGACCAGTAATTTTTCTGCGAATAATTTTTTCGGCGAATAATTTTTTCAACGAATTACATAAAAATTTTCGACGAATTACATTTTTGACGAGTTACCCTCAGTTTTCGACGAATTACATTTTTCGACGAATTACATTTTCTGCGAATTACTATCTACCCGAAAAAATCACATTTATTAGGAAAAGATTGTTAGTTTTCTCGATTTAATGAAATTATTTGATTATTATCACAATATTAAGACAAATATATGGTATAAAAGTACCACTCTGGCATGATTATTCACAAATTAAATATTTTTTCAAAACATATCATTTTATCCATACTAATATCGAAATAAGATATTTTTCAAAACTGGCTCATTTGAAATTTTTATTCCAAATTTGGGTCAAAAAGTATTTCTTCGGAAGTAAAACTTAAGCGAATAATCGCCTTTCAATCAACTCGTCATAAAATTTGAACCTAGTATCCGAAAAAATTTTAGAAAATATTTTTAGATTCACATTGTTGAATTTTAAAATGTATCAGAAGGAGAAGTTTCTGCGATCATTTTTTGTCATTTTTGGCTGATTTAAAGTAGATTTAAGTGTGATTTTGAAGTTATTAAAACTGAAAAGTAGCATAAAAGTCCCAGCAAGTACCGATAAGAATAATATGATGTTTCAAAGGCCATAATAGAATTTCTATTCAGGGCAATGTATCGTAACATATATGATTTTCTGACAACCAAAGATTTAATTCAAACAATCGGAATAAGTGCAGTGATGGGCGTTGATGGGGTCATATTATGGAATGACCGAACTGCATTTCAAAATAAAACAATGTGTGAAAATAACCAGAAATACATCCAAAAATCTCTTGGGCCAGTTGTTTCTTTATTCTCAAAATTTCTATATAAATGTAGTCTTCAGGTGATCGAAATTTTATTGCAGAAAATTGATGAAAACTATTTTTTTTAGTTGTGTAGTGGTAATGGAAGATGCGTGCTAGATGCTGCGTTCAAGGAAAAATTCGAACATAAATTTATACCTTTTGCTTTGAAAAATATGTCACATGAACACTGGATTTGTCATTGCTATAATGGATTCACGAGTAAAAACTGTCACAAGCACTTAGATAGCAGAAAGCTTTTTTGAGATCAGTTTAGGCTGTTATCGGAATTTTCGACTTCCTCGGTTGGTCGATACGAAGTTATATTTGGGTGAATTAAAGGGCAGGGATCATTTTATTTCCTCACACCCAATTCGAAATCTCAACATTTTTGACCGAAAATTCCATTTTAAATAAATAAAATTTTATTTTTTGCGTAGGCGTAAATTTAATATCGAAAAAAATCATAAAAAAACGTTTTGCGAAAAATTCTGAACGATTTGTACTTTTTCAATTTTTCATAACTATCATAGATTTCCAATGCTGAAAAACCGCTAACAGCCTAGATCAGTTTATCTATCTCAAACTCCCGAATTAAGAAATTAGAATTGGCAAAAAGCTGAATAGTCAAAAATTCCAAATGCTCCGAAAGAAACCAACCAATTTGATTCCTGAATTTTAAACTGAGTCCAAAATGATCCTAAAATAAACAGGGCGATTCCTCCTTTTTCGGACTATTTTGGCATCTCAATGTAACAAACAGGCATCAAAATAAATGCAACTCAATCATAAAAATCAACGCTTTGAAAATTTATTGGAATTAATTTCGTTTCAAATTTACCAATTCGATCTCTAAAATTCAATTTGTAGATCATTGAATCCAAATTTTCTATTTATGTAGCTCCTGCAACAATATGGAATTCTGACATTTGCTTGGAGGATATTGACCTCGTCCCAATCTTTTTTTTTCCACTTTTAAATGTAATGTGTGCGCCTTTACGAGAACTATCTTCTTAGTTACTAGTCGCACAATTTCCGCAGCTGATTTTTTTGACGATTTTATGCAAAAATGTCGTAAATTTCCAAAAAAAAACAATGGCGATTCTTTGAAATTTAAAATGCCGATATTTTCCAAATATAATGGGCCTAAAATAATAATATAGTTTATCGGAATCTTTACATTTAGGAGAACACTCCCGAAACCATTGTTTTTCAGTTTGATTTCCGACCAATGAGAAGCCCGGATTTTCGAAATAATTTTCTTGGTCTCTGAAAAATTTTAAACAAATTGTACTTTTTCATTTTTCTATAAACATCGTAAAATTCAAATGCTGAAAAACCTGTAACACCCTATCTCC
The DNA here is from genome assembly GCA_004367855.1 of Oikopleura vanhoeffeni. Taxonomy (NCBI): domain Eukaryota; kingdom Metazoa; phylum Chordata; class Appendicularia; order Copelata; family Oikopleuridae; genus Oikopleura; species Oikopleura vanhoeffeni. Next base: position 9,849 of record SCLH01001924.1, on the reverse strand, counting down.
GCCCCGTGTGCGTTTGGCAAGCCCGATTCAAATGATGATAAATTAATGGGTGAACTAACTTCTGCTTTAGAATATCGAAGATTATACTTCGGTATGAATAGTTACTCAGCTGTGACGTCAGAAAAAATAGTGACCGATTAAATCATGCAATTCCTAAAATCAGTTGACAATGGTGCGATTTGATTGGGCACTATCTTTTCTGGCGTCACAGGTATGACGCTGAGTAACTATCCATACCAAAGTATGTTCTTCGATATAAGTTCCAGCTAATCAGCCGACTGCATCATTCTCGAATCGAGGTTCCCGACCACATTCGGGTAAAGATTCATTAAATAAAACACAAAAATAATGTGGCAACATTTTTATTTCACGATTTCTACTGTTATATCTAGGTATTACATAAATATTGCTTTTATTCACATTTTTTAAATGCTTTTTTATCTGCTTTGTCTCCAAGCAATTGCACTTGTAATTTTCCCTTCTTATTTGTCCCACATAATGAAGTGAACGTTTCGTGTGTTTCTCGACAAGTGAATGGAACTTCGGTACCCTTGGACGTGATCGTGATTTTACCTTCACTGAAAGCATTTCGGTCCGATTTGGCAAACAGCTTTTCATAAGCAGGGTTTAAGGTATTAATACAAGCATTTTCTGAAATTTTGTTATCAAATAAAAGTTACTACAATTTTTACACACAATTCATATCAAAAAACTCTTTCAAATCGAAAATTTTTCATATGTTTCAAATCCAAAGCCGTTTTCTAATGTACCAGTCGTACTACCGACATATATATTGAACTTATCAAAATTGCAGATTTGGTGAATTTTTGAAAAGTATGTTTTTTATTTCCCAAATTTTTTTTCAAAGTTTTTCAATAAAAAATATTTTTTAATTTAATGATGAATGAACAAAATTCTAAAATTTATCACCAAAAAATTGCAACCTTTTCGAAAGCTTGGCCGTGAAATTAAACTTGGCATTATGTTGTTAACTTCGTAGCGTTGCAAAGTGTGTCGCTAGGGACCAAAGTTCTTTTTATTATTTAACTCAATTCTAAAAAAATGAGTATAACATTTTTGCTTATTTACTACAAATGGGCCTTCTTCCCGGATTTAAGAAACATTTGGCGCTATAGGGGTATCACATAAATAATGGGAATAAAGAAATAAATTCTTTGTTCAAAAAATAAAAAATGCGTAAGCGTACGAAATAACGTCATGTGTCCAACAATTTTTAAAGGTGTTTCACAGGTTCGAATGAAGTGAATCACCAAAATCCGTAAAATTAATTACTCCGCAAAACGCAATCAAATAAAAGTTTAAAAGAGTAAATTTGGGAAATTCTATTTTGAAAATGACGTCATTCGTGACGCCCACAAAGTAATTTGTAAAAGAAATCTCAACAAAAAATCGGCGATATTGGCACTGAAATTATTTCAGCTAAAAATCGTGAAATTGCGTAGGTTTTTTTGGCGATTTTGGCAAATTCGGCGATATTGGCCCCCTGTACCGTATACAGTATACGGTATACTGTTTAATAAACTAACTTACCGCATTTAACTTTTTCTTTTGCATCAATTTCTACTTGCATCTTCTTAGTCGTGAAGAATTTTCCATGTTGGCAAAACAATTTGGAAATGCTAGGTTGACGTGTTTTATCTTGACAAGTAAACGATACGGTCGTTTTACCCTTTTTTTCTTTCAAAGCAACAATAACGCTCTCACCAATGTTTCTAAAATCACAATCCGAATTTCCATGGCCCTTATCCTCAGCAGCTAAATTGTTTAAAAGGTTTAAGAGCGGTGCTCTTTAATTGGCTCCGAGAATCAGCATAAAATGCAGTGAGACTACATTTTATTTTCAAACTCGGCATTTTTTTCATGTTGGTTGTATCAGAATCTGATTCAATTTTATTGAATTTGAACAAACTCAACAAATTCGAATGAGAAATAATCGAAGTTTTTTTGTTTTAAAAGGGTGGAGCAACGTAGCTGATCTTATCGTACAGCTGAGATGATTCAAGAAATGTTTGAATTGAATTTCTATCGAATTTTGATCAAATTTAAGAATGAAATTAACATTTGATGAAGTTTTCAAAATTACTCAATCAGATAATTACATTATTATTATGTTAAATTTGTTGAAAAAAATATCAGTGATAATAACTCTTGGAAGCACAAAGTCATTTAAAGGGGGTTCCATATATGTCAAAAGGACTCTTTAAGGGGGTACCCCTCATGAATTGAGGCTCAAACAAAAAATCTGAATTTCATAATGTAATTTTCATTCTTTTAGTTTTTTTTCTGGAAATTTGGATAATTTGAAATAAGTTCGTGATATTTTCATCCCGATACAGCGTCACGAAAGTACTTTTTGATCATTTTGAAAATATCTTGTTTCGATTTTAAGCATTTGAATCTAAATTTATCGATTTTCAGCAATTAGAAGTAGAGTTTCGGAAAAAAAATATAAAAATTTAGGTTTCGATAGAAACAGCCGTCCGCAAAGTTATGAGCTGTTCATTCATATATATGTTTCAAAATTGTTACTTAAAAATCCAGGGAGGAATAGGCTTTTCCGCGAGCCTCTGAAAATCAGTTCAAAAAATCGTTTTTTGCTTTTTCTAGAGCGAAAATAATTTTTCTACCCCCAAAACTCACGGAGAAATGGGCTTTTTGCTACAAAATCTGACTCTACTTTGAAGCACGTTCCTGATTGGTCGAGCAATCAGTGATCCTTAATTATGATTTTGGATCTGAGATTTAGGATCAATTTATCAACCAGGTGTAACAATTAGGTTTTACAATGTATAGTTTTCCAGATATTTGCCCCCAAAAACCATGAAAACGGCATTTCTCATGAGAGGTTCTCATGAAAGGGCTCATAACTTTTCATGTCCACATAAGCATATTACAGGGGGCAATATCGCCGGCACAATATCGCCAAATGTGCTGAAATCGCCGAATTTATATCGCCTACGCAATATCACGATTTTTAGCTAAAATAATTCCTGTTCTCATATCACCGAAAGTGCCCAATATCGCCGAATTTTTTTGAGATTTATATCTCAAATTACTTTGTGTGCGTCATGAATCGACGTCACTTCCAGGAGTGAACTTTCCAAATTTACGTCAACTTTTATTTGTTTATAAAAAGACATTATATTTATCAACGTTTCGATACTTTATTTATCATTCTCAAGATTATTCTTTTTTTAAGTTCAGAATTTAAACATCAAAATCGCAGAATCTAGAGTTTTTAACAATATAAATTAATACATTTAAAAATTAAGTGCAAGTTTCAAAAAAATAAATGATTTCTAAATTGCATATTTAGTGCAAATTTAGTGAATCAAATAACTAGATCATATTGATCATTCAACGACGAGAGTTGGGTTCTTATAAGAAAGGCTTCAATTTTTTCACGGTCTTTCGTGTGTCTGAAATTCATTCCTATAATTTTGAATCTATTTTGAAAATAGTCAAATTTAGCCTTGGATGCAGAAGTGAAATTTTGACTCTTTTCGTCAAAAATTTTTTGGGTTTCAGCTCTGTAAATTTTACAAGATAAATAATGTAAATTTATATTCGGGTTAGCAGAATTATACTGATGTTCTTTTATTCGAGTTTTTAACATTCGAAGCGTTTGGCCTATATNGTAGACAACATTGGACTTTTCAAAAATGCTGGTTTGTGCTTTAGCCAACTTTTATTTGATTGAGTTTGATGGAGTATTAAATTCTACGCATTCCAACGCCTACGCGCCTTTCATTTTTTGAACGAAAAATTTTATTTTTGTTCCAATATCGCCGAAAGTGCCCAATACCGTCGAATGTGCCAATATCGCCGAATTTTTTTGCCGAAAACTTTCGGCGATATTGCCCCCCCCCTGCATAGAATTTCAGAAATGACTGTTCATTTGAGCTTATCATACGAGATTTGCAGCCTGCCTTTATTCCTTTTGCAGCCAAAGTGATTCACTATAAGTTATAGTCTATAACATCTATCGCATACGATGAAGGGGGTCGGTGCATTTTGGCAGATACGGATATGGGCTCCTGATAAAAAACTTTTTACTGGGTTTATATATTCCCCTCAATACCATCAAAGTAATGTTTCATAATTCAGGCAACTTTTGTAACTACAAAATTTACGAATTATTGCTTTTTTAGAAAATTTTAACTTCGAATTTAACTTTTCGAATTCGACAAATTATGAGAAATTTTTGAAAAAAGTTCCGAACATTATAAAAAATGCCTTATTTTTGGTTGAAATTTTTTTTTCGTTATTTGTTTTAAATCAACGAAAAACACTCTTCAAAATGGCCACTTTAACTTTTCGCGTAAGTGACCAAATTTTTATATATGCTTTTTGAAAAATCATACGACATAGTTTTGTGATTTTTGGTCAATAATATTTAGAAATATTTAAAAAATTTTCCTCATTTTGTGTTCAAAAATTTTCAAACTTATTTTTCTGGAATCATCAGCTGAAAATATTGAGAATGCAACCTTTACTTTATTCAAATATGTCCTCGTTTTGTTTCTTCGCTTTTGTTTATACTCTGAATCATAATTTTTGCAACGAAACTATGGCTTGGCGGAAATTCATCGAAGCCCTCTTTTATCCAGAATACAAATACATTTATTTCATCGAAATTTGCCATGATAAAAAAATATTTTTTTCGATGTGCTAAAATTTTGATTTTTTTCGTCTTTTTTCAAAAATTAAAATTTTCGATTTCGACGTAAATAAGAAATTACATACATTTTAACTGGTGGTCGAGACCGTTTTTACGACTTTTAATTAACCAAAAAAAATTTGACTTTAATTCAGACACCTTCGATAGCAAACGCGCGTTTTTGCAAAAGACGATTTATAAAATAAAAATAATGGATCTGAAAAAATCAGATTATACGAAGTAAGCTCAAAAGTGGCAACTTTTGTTCCAAAAAGTTTTTATCCGAAAATTTTGAAGTGGCAAAAAGGTTATCATCAAGAGAAAAAAAATGAAAAACTGCAAATCTGTCAAAATGCACCGACCACTCTCTGATAGCTTAAAATTACAACACATATTACTTGGAGAATCAACAACCGAGTAATAAAAGCACCAAAAAATTGTCTAGTACTCTTCGAAGAACAAGATAGGCAATAAGCGCCGCCTGCGCCGCCCAAGCATAGTGAAATGGCCTATACAGTATAATCTATACTGTATAGGCTATACTTACCCTCATTGAGTACTCGAAAATGTTTTGCTGCCTTTTTTACTGGTGTTTATTCTAAAGTGATATTAAAAGATAAATCAAACAAAAATCGAATCGGTTAATTTTACAATTAAAAAAACAATATTAACAATATACTTAGTGTTTTAGTTTTTGTGCGGGTTTCCACACGTCACTCATTGGCCCTGTGGTACAAGTTGTAGATTATAAAGTTTTTCACTACTGTACCGTACAACGCGATAATGCGATAAAGCACAAGAGCTGACCCAGAAAACTAAAACCCCCCATGTATACAGTAGTAAAAAACTTTATAATCTCAACAGTTTTTAAAAAAATTCTCCAAATACTGGAGTATATCTGGTCATTTTGAGCTATCTCAGAACTTACAGTATTAGTTTTTTAACTTGTGAATTAAACTTGCTTTAAAAGCCGAGCTATCGCCGATAGACATCAATTTTCATTTTGCAAATGAAAAAACAGATACTGTTATTGCATGAGTCGTTTCCAAAAGTCAAAATGTAAACAGTTTGGACAACCTTTTTCTATCGAGAGACACTTTGGTTGAGAAAAGGATATATTTGAATAACAGACCCTCAGAGGACAGATCCTGAATATTTGAATGATACAAACAACGCAGGATACTAGCACCAAATAAAAACCCTGGATTTCAGAATAGGCCGATTTCATTGGTCATATTTGAAAGGAATGTTCAGGATCTGTCGGACAGGATTCTGTCCTCTGAGGGTCTGTAATCCATATTGGCCTTCAAAAATGTTTCTTAGTCGTTATTCACGAGCTCCTTCAAATATAACATTTTTGGTTAAAATTGTAAATTAAAATCGTGTAACGTTGATTCAGTGATAGGTGAATGATCATTGAGATTCATTCAATATAATATAATCGGAAATGTTTGTTCGAATTTAGAAACCCCACCCTTTTCGACCATCATTCAAAATTTGATTTACTTAAATTAACAAAAAAAAATTATTAAAATTTATGTCCATGTTCCAGTGTAAGTTTTTGTGAACTTTTTTAACTAACTTTTTACTCAAAATTTTAGTTTATAAGCCAAAGAGAATAAAGAAAAATAAACTAACCGGAGAAGCACAGCATGTCCTCGAAAAGTCAACACCGGGACCTGAAGTATTAAATAAAACGAAATTTGTCTCTCAAGCAAACCACCACATTGTTCCTAAACAAATAATACCACCACCCGAAGTTTTGAATAAAATTAAATTTATGGACGAACCAAATCATGAAATTGCGTCTCAAATATTGCAGCCATCCGGAGAAAAAATTGAAATTGAACCAGGAACGATTATCATCTTTTTTTTTGACAAACAAAATTTGGCATTTAAAAATAAGAAAAAACACATATATTTTCCAAAAAAAACATTAATTTATCATTTGGTGTTTTATGCGAATACATTTTGATTGAATAAATAACTAATTATTTATTTTGTTGTAATAATTTTCGGAAAATCCCTTCATTAGTAACTGAATACAGTGGCTTTTCAGAAACTGATGATGGGATTTCCCGAAAATTATCACAACAAATTAAATAATTTGTTATTTATTCAATAAAAATCGGTGCTATTTGACAGATTTGTCTTTTTTGCTTTTCTTTCTCTCGATGGTAAACTTTTTGCCACTTCAGAAATTTCTGATAAAAACTCTTTCAGATGAAATTTGACATTTTTGAGCTTATTTCGTCTAATCTGATTTTTTTCACAGTCGATTATTTTTACTTTATAAATCGTCTTTAAAAAAAAACTAAAAACAGGCGTTTGCTATCGAAGGTGTGTAAATTAAAGTTATTTTTTTATTACTTAGATATAAGTATAATTAGTATATTTTATTAATTGGTAACTGTTAAAAAACGGTCCTGTCCACAAGTTCACAATTTATTTAATTGATGATTTCATACAGATTTCTACGTCCAAATCTAATATTTAAAATTTTAAAAAAAAGTCGAAAAAAACCGAAATTTTAGCACAGAAATATTTTTTTTTATGAGGTGAATAAAATAAATTTTAAACGGTAGACAGAACGGCTTATCAATTTGACAAGTTTCGGTGAAATAAATTTTTTTAATTCTGGATAAAAAGGGCTTCGATGGATTTCTCACAGACCGTAGTTTCGTTGCAAAAATTATGATTTAAAGTATGAACAAGAACGAAGAAACAAAACGAGGACATATTTAAAAAAAAATAAAAGTGGCATTCTCAATATTTGCAGCCGTAGATTCCAGAAAAATAAGTTTGAAAATTTTTAAACAAGAAATGAGGATAATTTTTAAAATATTTCCAAATATTTTTGACAAAAAATCCCAAAAAAATGTCATATGATTTTCAAAGAAAATATATAAAATATGTGGTCACCTACTTGAAAAGTTAAAGTGACTATTTTTTAGAGTTTTTCTCGTTGATTTGAAACAAATAATTAAAAAAAATAACGAAAAATAAGGAAATTTTTTCATAATTTTAGGAACTTTTTACAAACGTGAGATTAGCTAGTTTTTAGGAAAGTGTTTTGTGCATGCACAATAGTTAAAATAAAAAATGTTTTGGTATCTAAGGGCAGTATTTTTTTTTCGGAAGTGAAATTTCTAAATTTAACTTCAAGTATCCCATTGAAAAAATTTAATTTTACATGTATAAAATAATTTAAGGGTATCCTGCTCTGACATTTTTCTGCAGTTATTATGTCATAAAAATGCACAAATCAATTGTTTTATTTTGAACACATAAATCACCCAAATTGACAACAAAAAATTTTCGAATAAATTTTGCGTTTTTTTCGATTTTTTTCTAAGTATTTTTCTTCAAATTATGTTCAAAAATAACGTTTGTGTCAATTTGACCACTAAAAACTTCCAAAATAACGGATTGACGTAAGCCAACTTCTCTTCAGTGTTTCCTCAGCCTTTCTTTTGAGCCTACTTCTGAAAAAATCGAAAGCCACAATTTTTTTTTTCGAAAATTTTTTCACGTGACCCTTTAAAAATCATTTTTTTGTTTGGAATCGAAATTTGAAAAAAACCGGCTCCTCAGAAAGTTTTTATTTGTTTCGAGCTACTCTTTGTGCAAAAAATTTGAGTGAATTTTGAAATTTAACCTAGGGGGTAGATTTTCGATGACTAAGTTTCAAACACGGTGGTTTATCGCATATTCTAGAAAAATATAGGCAACTTGTATCGACAAAAACGCTCCTCAGAAGTTTTAAATTACTTAATTATACAGGTTATGTCAAAATTTAGGTTTATTTTCAAAATAAAACCTGGGAGGAGATGATTACCGTTTTTGACTTAGGTTCCTCTTGTGTCGCTTAAGTGTGAAGGAGTGTGGTCATACAAAAAAGCTTTGGCAATTTGTTTTCGCAAGTTAAAGGCTTAGTTCTACAACTGGGCTAATCTGAATAATATTCTTGAGCCGGTGTTTCGCTAATATTTTATCGGAGATATGTCAAATTTAGGAGGCAGGGATACCTTAAGCAATCAAAAATTGTCAACAGGTTGTACTTTCATTTACCATATTTTTTGCAATATTGAGACTGCGAAGCAGTCTCAATTATTGCGTTTGAATATATGAGTGTTCGCTCCGAAGGTGCAAACTCTAAGTCACTGTATGTTAAGCTGGGTGTTTCGGTCTGATTTGATCGTTTCGGTAGTAGAATCTTTAGGAATGCTTATCTTTATCGATACAATTTGGCAGATTCCATTAATACATGAGTCAAAATGTTTTCTGATTATATATCAATTGATTTATCTATTTCTGGGATTTTATCATTTGGGTAATTTATTTTTTGACATTTAGTAATTACTGTTTGAAATGTTAGCGTGAAATGTGAATTATATTAATTAATTTTTGTGCTATTAAAAATGAGGAAATGAACTTCCGCGGAATCCATAATTTACACAGAATTATTTTGAAAAATGCACTTGAAAATGAAAATTTGAAATTATTTAAATGTAAGTTTGCCACTTAAAAGGTTTAATTTTTATTAGGAGCTTTATATGAATACCGCAAATTTGGCAAAAATCTGATTTTAATTGGAAATTTATTATTGAGAATACGTTTTTATGCATGATTTCAATACATATATTGTTATTCAAATATTCGATCAATTATTTTTATGTTAATAGTGAAGGCTATAATAGTAAGGTAACTTGTTTACTTATTATTAGTAATTATTACCGCGTGAGTTTCAAGTAGCGAAATCCAACAAATTTGAAAATTGATGTCGGTTTGGAGTGAAACAAAAAACGGGTTTATTAACAAAATCGATTATTTTTGATAAATAGCTTTAGTTTCAAGTTTAGCGAAGTTCAACTTTAGGTGAAAAATGTTAACTATTTAAAGAAATTACTATCTATAAAAATTAAACTATTTTATAAAAATATTTATAAGACAAAAAACTTAACATAGGTACCAACAATTGTAGAAACAACAAAAATAAATAAGATTATCTAAATGTAAAATGTTCCGTTCCCTTTGACTTTAAAATTGTGTTCGGAAAAAGACACACTGACGGCCCGCTGTGTTTAGGTCTTTTTTCTGCATTTAAGGGATCATATCCGAAGCGCTCCTTACACTTTTCTAGAGTTTTGGAATTTTCTGCATAAATA
>SCLH01001923.1:28057-48973 GCA_004367855.1 Oikopleura vanhoeffeni | reverse complement strand
AAACGAACTTCTAGCGTAAAACCTATAAAAATATCGATTTTTTCCAAATTTCTAGAGTTTGAAAATTTTTTTTTAGGATCTGACTTAATTAAAAAATGCTCATAAGTGTCAGAAATATTGTGTATAACTAAAAATATTTTTGTATGTTTAGTTAGCTCAAACGAACTTGTCGCAAATCTGAAATTTCCGTTTTTCAATCGTGTTTTTGCGTAGGTTAAAATATTTTTGGCACCCTCACAGAAAAAAAAATAAGCAGAGGAGATTTTGTTTCATCAGTCGTCAAAATATCAAGTCTGTAACAATATCCGTTTCCCCGTAGTAATCAGTTAAAAAACCTTAAAACGCCGACGGGAACCTCCTTAAGTTTAAATTTTTTTTTGGCCATAAACATTTTGTTGCTTCCGGTAGAGCCCGTTGGAAAGCTACACTCTTAATCGACGCAAGATTTGGTATATTATCAACTTGTATTTTCTGGTATTGTGTGAATGATTTTACCACAAAAATGAAATATTTTTCCTGGAAATAGTAGACATAAAAAATTTAAGGGAAATTTTTATTTTATTCAAAATTTTGGTGTTCGACCCATTTCATAATAATGTAGTGCAAAATAGTTTTCCTGTGTTTTTTAAACTTCTCCATTTTGTTTAATTGATCAAAACGGTTCAAAACCAATCAAATTCAGGATTTCCTAAAAAGAGAGCGGCATAGTATCTTTTAAAATGTCGCCGCTGCTCAAATACTGACATCCGACATAAATTATGTTACATAATACAGAACATACAGAAAAACAACTTGTCTGCGGTTATAATATCAATTTATTATATGATTTAAAAATCGTTGGTTTTTGAAATATTCATATAAATAGAGAAAATTCGATTTTTGGTAAAATTATTCTATCAGAGATTTTTTAATTCTCAAAACGGCAGTAAGTACTAAGTGGGGGATTTTAAAGTCTGAACTTGAGATTTAAGGTTCCATTTTACAAAATTCAGTAATCGCACGCGTCCCCTGGGCGTTTGCATATGTTTTTTTGGTTGGCGTTTTATACACCCGCCAAGAAAACAAGAGTGAGACAAATTTTGGAAAAAATGCATTTTTGATCAAAAAATAAACATGCCGATATCAAAAGAGTTGGAAGAAATTTAGTCCTTCCTGTTTGTTTAATTTCGGCCGATTCATTCTGATAAAGAAAGTTTCAGCATTTAATCGGTGTTGTTTTAAACGAAAACCTTTCTGAAGTATTTTGAAATGTGATTTAAAATACTCCAGTTTTAGCTCGTCGTTCGTCAAGTTTTTCCTCATTTTTTCTTTTCGGAACTGTTCCACAGTGGCATTTTCGTCGGTGGGTTTTTTAAAATATTTGAATTTTCTTATAAGAAAATATATATATAAAAGTTAGTTGAAGGTACTTTTGATTGGCAATGAGAAAATCGACATTTAACTGAATCTCCCCCTCAATCATCAAAAAATGTCTTTAAAATTACAGGATTTGGCCATTTTAGGGTTGTGGGTGTAAAATTTAGATTATTGCAAGCAAATTAAAATTGCTATAACTTTGTTAATATTGCCGGAGAGAGTACATTTGTGAATGCATATGTAAATTCAAACCGCGAGGATAACTGGTAGGAAAAATAATTATTTTTTATAATCATTTTAGTGACCAGAAGGCAATTTTTAAATATGCTAAATTTCAGCTTGTTTGAACTCTCGAATTCGGAATAAAATTCGCATTTTTCAACATATTTTAACAAAATTTTCTAGGATTGTGCAGAAACCACGCACTGTTGAAATCCTGAGCTCTGATTATTTGTTTTTGACTTTTATCGCCTAAAAAATCGGAAATTGTTTTTTTACAACAATGGAGAATTTCTGTTTTTATTATTTTTTGGGAGAGTTTGACCGAAAATTAAAAATATGAAAACGCGAAATTTTTGGCGTTCAACTGGAGTACAACCCCTGAAAAATGCATCACAATTGTATGCAGCATGTAAAAGTTTTTTCCTGATGGATAACAAAAAACTAATGCTGATTAACAAGCACCGCATTTCTTGACAGTTAACAATTTACGTACTGTTTTGTGTTCAATCAAACCGTAAAGAGTAGGCAGACCAAATACATTGCTTATTATTTCAAAAAATTTGTCATGTGATAAATAAAAGCCACTTTGAATTGCTTGCATATTTCCAACTTTTAGCACCCACAACCCCCTTAAGTCCCAGACACTAAAATTAATTTCATAAAGTCTTACCTGTTCACATTTTTTTTCGTTTTTTGGAACAAGTTGATTTTTTTCTTTATCCATATACTCACAAATGAGGCACCAACATGCACTCTCTTTTTCTTGACAGGAACAAGAACATTTTTCACCAGTGTAACAGTCGTGTAACAGTCGTGAACCATCATAATGGTTATTTTTCCAGTTATTTCCTGTTAAAGAATAAACATTTTTTTTAGAATTTCAATTTCTGAAAAATTTTAACCATTTGATTTTTTATGTTCAATTGAACAGTAACGTGCCTCTATACGGACGATCCGATTTCAAAAGTGCTTTCTTATAGGGTGACCGCAAAACTTCGGGGAAAATGTCCGTCTTTAGAGCGAACCTGGAAACTTTCGGGAAAATGTCGGTTATTTTTTGATTGACCTATTTTGTAGAGAATTTCTCGCTGTTTAATTTACTTTCTGGAATTTTTCTTATTTTAGGATTTTTTTCAAATAAAATCGGTTTTAGATAAAAAAATATTTTATGGTCAAAATCATAATCCATAATTTTGAAAATTTAAGATTCGAAATAAAAGGTACCAATTTCGATCTAAAATTTTTATATAACGTTTAGCTAGTGAAAATGAAGACACTCAAGTCGAAATACTGCCAAAAAACGGTTAACTTCAACCTTTCTATATATTTTTAAAGAGAAGTAGGCTTTTGCGTGAGGCACCCAAATAAGCTGTTTGACCACTAGGGGCAAAATTAAAAAAAGGGCTTCGCTTGGGGATGCGCATACATATTTGGAAGTTGAATTGAAATTAACAAGAAAAAATGATGAGAAATGAAAGGAAGTAGGCTTTTTAGTACTTTTAGGGACGCCTACTGGAAATCATTTTATGGAGCGTAGGGTGAAGTATCAGATGCTCTGAATAGTATGGCAACTTCCTTAAGAGTTGTACTACGTATTTAAAATGAATTAAATCATTTCTGAGAACAGGTTCCTCAGAAACTCACTTGGAAATATGCTGAAGCTAAAAAATGAAAAAAAAACGATTTTCTACAAAAAACGTCAAAAATTTTGTGATATTAAACGATTCAGAACGCTTTTTGTAAAAAATGGAATTTCTCTCTTTGTTCTGACAAATAAATCTAAAAATCTAACCTCACAACGGGCAAATTATGGAAAATAAAAAGCCATGCGTCCTTCTACAAGAATGCGTAGGTTTTGCTCACTTTGTCTGGCTTTTGAATAAATGATTTACTCTTTCCTTTTCGGGTCTTTTTATTACAAGGATTATCAGCGTAGCGAATTCGCGACCTCTCAATAATACTATCAGGATCTTCTATATAATACACGGTATATGATTCGATAGCATCCCTGATAAATTCCCAGAGTTGATGATTTTGAGGTTTGAATTGATTTATAAATGAATCTTTGTTAAATCGAGCAGTTTCGTCGATTGATAATCCAAGAACTGATTTCGCATGACGGTTATGATAAAAATCAGTAAAATTAACATCAAAATCTTCCTTGTCAGCCACAACTAAAAATGTTAAGGTAGGAACGGCAAAAAATTGATTGCTTGTTAAAACATTTTTTAAATTATGTTTAAATTGTAGCCCTTGTAAAATATTACTTTCAGTACAAAACAAAATAATAAAATTGTAAGCTACTGCTAAAAAATGAAAACCCGTTTTTTAAATTTCCTATGTTACAGTAAAAGATTTTTGTTTCTTTGGAGAAAAATTTCAATAAATATTTTAAGCTTAAACATAGGCAATTTTAAATCGGGTTTTAATTTTTAAGCAGTAGCTGACAACTTAAAAAAGCATTTTTGTACTGAACGAAATATTTTTTCAAGGGCTACAATTTACACAAAAAATGTTTAGCAAAAAAAGATTTGCCGTTCTTACCTTAGAGTAGTCTAGAGAGTTTTGTAGATACAAAAGAGTCATATTTTTTCCTTTTACATTCAAATGGCTCTTAAAAAGAAGTATTCCTCTGAAATTAAATGTTTCTTACGTAAGTAATTTCATCAACCAATGAGCTCGTTTGATTTTCTTCTAGCCTATTGACCAGGTAAAAAACATACCTATTTGACTAAATTTAATTTTTGTTAATTTTGTTATTTTTCTGTTTTTTGTTACTTTTCTGTTTTTAGTTATTTTTCTGTTTATGACTTATCTCATTTAATTTGATAAAAAGATTGTATTTCGAAATTTTATTGTCCACTTTTTTTCAGCGAGCGCTCATTGGTTGAAAGTTGTTTAATACGGATTCTCATAATTTGAATGATAGTCACGGGGAAGGTTTCGAGACGCACCCGAACGATTTTTGTGGCCCGGCAAATATCTGGTATACCGGAAAAACCGGTCAACTCATAAATTGTCGAGTTTTCGCTCACTTTCAGTGATATGAGACTTCTTAAAATCCGGTCATCCGACGGGTCACAAAAAAATCTTTCGGGTGCGTCCAAAAATTTTTCCAGCTAAATCACGTTATTTATTAAAAAACAGCCATTATCCATATTTTCTTTATAGAGGGTGTCCTTATAGACGCACACCACAGTACTGTGGTTTTATCTTTGAAAACTGAGATTTTCTGAGAATAAATACCTGAGAAATCTTGAACAGTGAAAAAATCGCAAGAAGATGCCGATTCTCCATTTTTATCCATATCCATCAATTGATCATGGAGCCATTTTCTTAGGAACAAAAAAGCTCTATCAATATCGTCTCTCGAAAAATTTCTCTTTGCATTTTTCCCACCGATATTTGACGTTGGGCAGTCACAGCTATAAGCAGGGATCGGATTTTTAAATTAATTGATAAAATAGTGTCGGAAATCAGGTTATACAGGGTTTACCACCCCCTTAAGGGGGTTGTGGGTGTAAAATCTAGCTTATTGTAAGCAAATTAAAATCGCTTGGAAATATAGCAGTAGTGAATACATTTGAAAATGCATATGTTAATTCAAACCGTGAAGATAACTGATAGAGAACAAAATATTATTTTGTAGTAATTTTCATGGCCAGAGGGCGATTTTGAAATATGCTAAATTTCAGCTTGTTTTAACTCTACAATGCGTAATAAAAATCGCATTTTTCAACATATTTTAACACAATTTTCTGGGATTGTGCAAAAACCACGCAATGTTTGAATGCCGTTTTCTGATTGTTTAATTATGATTTTAATCGGCTAAGAAATCCGAAAATGTATTTTTTACAACAATGGAGAATTTCTTTTCTCATCATTTTTCGAAAGAGTTGGACCGAAAATTAAAAATATGAGAACGCGAAATTCTTGGCGTGTAACTGGAGTACAATCTCGAAAATTTTCATCACAGTTGTATGCAGTCTGTGAAAGTTTTTACCTGATGGAGAACAAAAATCAAGCACTCATAAACAAGCACTAAATTTCATTGACGGTCAACAATTTACTTACTGATTTGTGTACAATCGAACCGCAAAAAGTAGGCGGACAAAATATATTGTTTATTATTTCGAAAAATTTGTCATGTAATAAACTAAAGCCAGTTTGAATTGCTTGCATATTTTCAACATTTAGCACCCACAACCTCCTTAAGGGTATGGACCATACCGTATGGTGGTTCTCAGAGCAATAAACCTTATAAATTTGAAATACCAATTTTCGAAAATTATGCGGATAATTTTTAGGCGAATGAACGTTCCCTCTCTATATTTCTAGAACCACAATTTGTACGATATATCCCTGATAATAATATATTATAATGAAAATCACAAATATTAATTTGTAATTTATTTTAAGGGGCTAGCGGTCTTACTCTTTTTAGGGTACTTTGAGGTGTAAAAATGGTGGCAGGAAAATTCGGGGAGATTGTTTGCCCCCGAATTTAAAAATTTTGTATTTTGGTTTTTGAGGCACAAATTATATTTGTTTTTTGCTATATTAAAATAGTATTTTTACAACGTTCCAAATTTATTATTCATCTTCAGGTAATGAGTGAAAACAGAAATATTTTTCAGATCGAAAAGTTGACACAAAAAAGAGAAACAATAGTAATTTGGCAAAAACGGGCTCTCAGAAAATTTTGCCAAATTAACAGCCCGTTTTTCAAGTGATAGCTAAAAGTTTTTTTAAACTTGACAACTACCCCCAGACACATAAGCGAGACAGGGAGACATAAGCCAAAACGGAAAATCTATCTCCTCTCAGGTTTTATTTTTAAATAAACCTAAAATTTAACATAACCTGTAAAATTAGTAGGTCTAACTCAAGGAGAGCCGTTTTGTCGATAAGTGCTATATTTTTTCTAGAATATGCGATAAACCACCGTTTTTTGGACTTTGTTAATCGGAAAATCTATCTCCTAGGTTAAATTTCAAAATTTAGTCTTATTTTTGCAAAAGGTAGCTCAAAACAAATAAAAACTAAGGGGAGCTGTTTTTCTTCAATTTCGACCCCAAACTCAAAATATGAATTTTTCAAGGTCACGTAATAAAATTTCCGAAAAAAATGTGCTTCGATTTTTTCGAAAGTAGGCTCAAAAGAAAGCTGGGAATACACTGAAGAGAAAGTTGGCTTACTTCAACCCGAGTATTTGAAGTTTAGTGGTCAAATTGACACAACGTTATTTTGAACATAATTTTGAGAAAAATACGAAAAAACGAAAAAAAGCAAAAATTTTTTGTGTCATTTAAGGTTTTTTATGCGTTCAAAACATAAACAATTGATTTGGTGCATTTTTTGACCATAATAACATGCAGAAAATGTGGAGCGGGGATACCTTTAAGTTATCCCACATACTCATTTTGGTAATATATCACCACTTCAAATATAAAAAAAACGTTTTTATAGCTGTATCATCCAATTAACATGTTATTTTGCATCACTTGGGTTTTCACTATGCTCTTTCTTTAGGTGCTTAAGTCTTCTCTTTGCCTCTCTTACTTTTTGAAATAAAGCAACTTTGTCGATGCACCCTTTCAATCTCAAAAATTGACATGAAGTTTTCACATGAAAATTTGCCCAAATGAATTTTAAAGGCTTTCACCAGTATGAAATTTTCAATAATTTTATGTGTTAAAAATATTAGAAATTTTATCCATCCAATCAAAAACGTCATGCGACGCTATTTGCCTTACTTGGCGCTTATCAGTCACCTCCGCCGTTCATAATGCCGCAGATTGTTGCGGTAGAACCCTTTGGTAGCAAATATAAGGCGGATTTTTTTATATTGATATGTGAAACTAATATCTCTCCCAGTTTTTCTTCAAATGATGGTTTCACTCCAAAAAATTTTTTTCAATGCTCTTTGATAAAAAAAATGGACCTTGAAATGAGAAAAATTATATTTTCATAATTGGTCTGATACACAATTGTTAGAGCTTTAAATTGAATTTATTATATTTGCGTTAACGTGTTTTGAGATGATCATATAATTTTTTGAAAATTTTATTTTTTGACGTTTTTGGAAATCTGAGTAGATGGGTTAAGTCAATATTTCGCTTTTCAGCATCATCAGGACTAAATATATTCAAAAATATACTACAGTACTGTATGTACAGTACTGTACATACTACAGTACTGTACACACAGTTCCCAAAAAGTTAACAGAAAATCATCTTAAAAGATGACTTTTGGGCGTTGATGTGATTCAAATCCTTTTACCGATTTAGCCAATCAGGGCCAATGTAATGTTATTTTCGCTAGACATTTAGGGGAGTGTATATGATATACAGTATATCGCTGAGAAGCGAAATATTGACTTAAAATAAATTATAAATTAATATTTGTGATTTTCATTTTTTTGAAAAATCTCAAGAAACAAAAAATTACTAAAAAATAATATAACGTTGCCTAAATGCCCGTGGCTTCGTACCACTTTTTTTGCACCCCCCAAGCTATCTTTAACATCATCCGCCTACGCTGTAATGGCACCTCTTTTGAGCGAACAACATTGAGGGGACGTTATTAATATCTATTTTTTCAAATGAAAGAAATTGTTCATTTAGAAAAATAATTTGATTCTCGAACTGTCTTAAACGATTCGTCAAATTAAAATACTTTTTACAAACCAATATAACTGATCTGATTGACCCTCAATTCTAATAGATGAAAAGTCCGATCCTTTTGCATTTACAGGGCTCTCGTCTCTCAGTTAAGCCCATTAATCTTTTCAAAGATTGTTCCTCAATCGCAAAAAGCAAATAAACTGTTTCTGCCCTTTCGCCCAAATCATATTCCCCAATTTTCTGCTCAAAACTTTCAGAATTTTTGAATACTATTAAATCAAAATATTCTATTGGACAAAGTTTTTGATTTTGATTAATGCTACTGTTCCATGGTTCTTTTAAAGACGGGTCTTTTCGATTGTAAACTGTATTGGGATATTAATTTTTAGCGTGTATTTGTTCTAAAATTTTACTGGTATCGGGACATCTAATATATTTTTTGAAAATTTTCGAAGATGTTTCGAGTTTTTTTTCAAAATTCGAGATTTTCAAATGACGGGAAAAGACCCAATATGGGTATGAAATGAAACAAGAAGAAATTCTAAGAATAATGGCTGAAAAATAAAAATTGAGTTTTCGTGAGATTTTTGATTGGGACAAAATTTAATTCTTTGATAAAATTAATTCTTTGATAATTATTTAACCATAAAACCGGAAGTTGTTCAATGTCAAATTTCAACATTTTTGATGTCGAAAATATTATCCATGTAATGAAACCGATATGACATGTTTTGCAGGTATTTGTGTGTACTAATAAACTGTAATAATAAACTGTGTCATTTAAGAGAAATAGAAAATAACCGGTTCAAACCGTGAATTACCGGTTGGGAAAAAAATAAACAAATTTTGACCTAAGCTTTTTAGGTTCTAGTTGAATGCTAAAAAACTGTTTTGTGAAATCTTATATGGTTCGCATGTGGTGGCACAGTCAAATCTGGGATATTTTTTTGTATGAAATGCAAAATTTGAAAAAAAAAATAATGAAAGCAAAGTTAAAAAGTCTTTGAAAATCATTATCTGAGAAGAAATGGGGTGACCCCAGGGGTCTTCGAAAACGATAGATATCGGATGTATCCGTTTCGAATATTTCAAAAATTGACGTCTAATTTTAAGATCTCAGCAAATAGACTATTTTCGTTATTTATAGATGACCGGTATAATCTTCAAAATAAGCTATTGTAAGAACTGGAAAAGATATGCCATATTACTGCGATACATGATATCCCCTGAGTAACGAAAAAACTATATTTGCCGAGATTCAAACATGAGAAGTCACCTAATTTTGAAAATTTTCAGATGTACTTTTTTTTTAAACATTTAAATTACTAAATTTATACCCAATTCTTTTTATTGAGATTTGCATATAAAACCTTTAACAACCGAACAAATTTATAAAAAAGAACAGCAAAGCAGAATACTCAAAACTTGATTCTGCAACCTATTATACATTTCTTTGTACACTGTTAGTAAATGCTATGTCCTGTAGAACGAAAGTTTACTCTCAAAATAAGAAGCAACCAACATAAGCAGTTTTTTCTCGTGCAAAGAAAACTTATTACCACATTCACCGCTGCCCTGTTTAGTCAAAACTACTGCTTACGAAAAAGAACATATCCCACCTAAGTCTACTCAAACTTTCAATTAGGGAGTAAGAGATAAAATTTATAGAGCCACTTCAAAAACTACAGAAATGCGTTCTTTCAGTGACCTTTGTGATGCCGAATCATATTTTAACGGATAATCTTCCAAGCTGAACGAACAAATTGTTCACAAAAATTTCACACTATTTTTGAAGTGGGCCTAAAAAATTAGTTAGTACTGCCCACAATTATTTCACAAAATTAGTAAACTCTAGATTCTGCACTTTATGTTTCGAAACTTACAAGTCTTAAAATCTCCCATTAGCCTGATAATGAATCTTCGAAACGTTGCTATTTAATAAATAAGTAAATATTTAAATATTACTTAAGGC
The DNA here is from genome assembly GCA_004367855.1 of Oikopleura vanhoeffeni. Lineage (NCBI taxonomy): Eukaryota > Metazoa > Chordata > Appendicularia > Copelata > Oikopleuridae > Oikopleura > Oikopleura vanhoeffeni. The sequence goes on along the minus strand of SCLH01001923.1, from coordinate 38,797 downwards.
GGGATATTTATTTAAATACTTGTAGTAGATTAATCTAGTCGGGGTCGATGGTTGCTCGAAAACGGCTCATCCAATTCAATTTTTTTAATTTTTAGTGGTATTGGCAAATGTTTCAGATTCCGGCAAGACTATTTTCGTTACCTGGTAGATGACCGGTATACCGGTAAAAACCGGCACATGTCGGTTTTCAGAATTGTTAAAACACTAAATTAGTCATTGAATTTCTATCCGGCCTGTAAAATCTGTTTCGTTGATTGAATCGAACCATGATTCACTCACATCTTTGTAGGGGTCGATGAGGACTATTGTTCGAGCACTCTGGGCCAAGGAAAGACTTCGGGAAAATAAATTTTGAAGATTTGGGTTATCTTAAAAAATATCACTCTGGTTTTCAAAAAATACGTGGGGTCTCCGATTTTGTACGTTTAGACGATGCTAATAAAAAATATTCAGTTAAAAGATAAAATTGGAAATCGCTTCATTTAGATCATTTTTCGAATGGTTTAAAACCCCTTGAAAATTAGTTCACAAATTTTCTTTGTTGTTCTATTACGTTTACGCAAGCTTTGTTAACGAAAAATTGAGTTTTTCAGAAAGTAAAAAAAAATGTTTTTTCAATAAATTCTAATCATATTAAGAGGGTAGTGTGCGCAAGAAAAGTTAGCCTGACAATCTGATATAGACTATATCCATCATGATGCCCTAGTAACTTAAATATCTTATTTGCCTTTTAAAAGAATAGGGAATAGGATATTTAAGTTACTCGGGCATCATGATCGATATACCAGACTATATATAGACTATATACATTATGATGCCCGGGTAACACTAAAAACTTATTCCCTATTCTTTTAACAGGCAAATAAGTTTTTAGTGTTCATAACTTTTTTTTGCGGACCCTACCCCCTTAAAAACCTTACAAAAAGTAAGGTCATTCTCGTTGAATTGTAATTTACTTACGAGTTATAGTTAGTCTTGTATCAGTATGGTAGTCTGCGCAGTCTGTGGTTCTAAATTGCAGCTGAGTATTTCGATTCAAAGGTTTTGTTACAGTCTTTACAGTTATATTCCATGTTCTCCCAGTTACTTTTTTAAGATTTTTTAGAAATAAAAAATCGGTAATTGCGCTTGATTTTGTGATTTTGAGACAATCGACAATTTCAACATTTTTGAACGCTTCCTCAAGCTGATCTTTCATGGGTTTATTTTTCTGTAGCAAACAAAATTAAAAATAAAAAAAATTTATGAATTAAAAAAACTTTATTGGAAATAACCTATTTTTTATGGAAATTAAAAAAAAATGTTTTTTGGAGGAAATTAAAATCCTTTAGGAAATTGAACTTTTGTTTTTATTGGAAATTTAAAATTACAAAAAAAATCCATTATTTTTTTTATGGAAATTTAAAAATTAAAAAAGAACCTAAAGGTAAAAATTTACCTTTTTCAATTTTATTATAAAAAAATAACATTTTTATGCTGTTTTTATGATAATTATTTTTTTTTAAATATTAAGCGGAGTTAAACCCAATTTCCTTGCATAGCTGAATCATCGATATTTGTTATTTCGATTCCTCCGACAGTTCTGATTTCGGTGCAGCCAGCAATATTCAATAAAGATGAGGGTTCTGTGATCTTCAACTTTTGACAAAAATCACAAACCAATCGGCACTCTTTATCGTCTTTGTTTTTGCAGGGAATACAAAAAAAACCATCTGAGTTATTCGAGTCACTTTTAAGTGGCTAAATTATTTTAAGTACTTAAGTTAATTTCAAATAATAATCCCCAAAAATGAAAGTGTTCGATCTCAGCTAATTTTAAAGAAATTGCGTAACGGATTGATCCCACGTGACTGGTATTTACCGGTTTAGTGACACCCTGACTGAATGATTATTATCAGACAATAAGTTTATATGATAAAAATGCACTTTTCAGTTTATATAGAAAAAATTTAATGTGGTTCACTAACAGAGCACCCTACAACTTTCATTAAAAGTAATTCATATGTGGGATATAAATTACTGTCAAAGTTGTCTTGAAAATTTTCAAAACCGCTTAGACGCACAATGAAAAATCTTGGTCTAAAAATCGCGGAAAATTTCGCGGAGTTCTACGATAAAACTTGTAGGGTGTTCTTTTTTGGAAACCATATATTTTTTTCCCTATTAACTAAAAGGTACATTTTTAAATTAACAAAAATCAGCTTTATATCTTTCTCATTAAAAAATCTCTCTATAAGCACAATTAACCACTTCCCTTTTCTTATAGCCCAAACGGCACTGTGCAGCCGATCGTCCTTTTCCGGGAAAATTTGGCTCTGGGCCGTCTACAGCTGGGTCAAAACTTGGATGTAAAGAATAATTTGTATCAGGTTTCAAAGTGTTGCATCTGAGGGAATCTTTATTTTGGCCAAAGCCCGATTTTGGGCGGAAACAGACCCCAGACGTGCAAGACTCATCGTCACAGTGAAAAACAGTTTCGTCGTTATATTCACTGTAAATTTCAATGCAGGCTTTATGAGATACACAATGCCACCCAGTCACTTCTTTCGAGCTAAATCATACAAAAATAAAACACACTTAAGCAAGGGTGCGTCTGCTGGCCAAAATCGTATTTTCACGAACCAACGCACGTTAAAAAAGGTAATTTTACTGGTTAAAATACTGTGGTAACTTAAAGGACATACTACTTCGATTTGTGAGTTTGAAAGTTTTCCTGACATCTAGATGGCCGAAATATTAAAAGATATTCGCTCGCTGCGCTCCAAATATACGCCAAGAAAATAGACATTTTTTCAACTTACTTAAGACTATCAAATGCAAAATTGTCACGAAAATCATCTTTTTCTAGTCGTTTTAAGATATCACCAGCTCTCCAAGGTTTATCAGCTGGACAACCATTATAAAATTGAATTGTTGAATTTGTTTTATCTCCACATTCTTCATTAGCTTCTGAAAGCCAAACATTTTTATCATTTTTTCGGGTAACCTTTTCCCACTTTCCCTCATTATCACTCTGTTGGTGGAACTTACAGTAAGTACCATCTAAATTTCGAGAATAACAAATTCCATTTCTGAAAACCGGGATCATAATTCGGTATTTATTTATTTTTTAAATTCAACCTCAACTGCGAAATATTTTTTTTATGTTATTTTTGAAACAAAAAAATCGAAATTTTTTGTACATTTTAATATATTTATAGTAAATTCAGAAACCATTAAACCTTGGAGGCTCCTGCACCACTTAAGTGGTGCTACTTTGAGCGCGTATTATGGGAAAAGTAAAAGTGCTTGCAACTTTATTCTTCTCTAGTCCTCGAGATTAAGGATAGGCTTAAAATTTAATAGTATGTAATTCACATTTTAACTTTATTAACCCGATAGAAAAGTGACATTTATAAATTGTGCTTCAACCTACACAATTCATTTGTGAGGAAATGGAAGACGTCAGAACAAAAATTAATAGTGGAAAAGATTAGGAATCAAATTTTCTAAAAAGTGACTTCCTCAGAAATAACCTGCAATTTTCGGTCTTTAATCTACAGATGTTTTCCGAAAAAAGAACCTAACCTACGCAATTTATCGAAATCACTTTTAAAGAAATAAAAATTTATTTTTCAGAGCCGTCAGGACAAAAATTTAAAATGCAGCAGTTTCAGAAAAAATTTTCCTAAAAAGTGAATCATTCAGAAGCAACCTGCAATTTCTGGTCTTTAATCTACAGGTGTTTTTGAAAATGGTCCGGAGCCTCAAAGGGTTAAGGTAACTTTTTTGTCCCCTCTGGAGCAAAAACCGTAGTCAAGAAAAAAATTTTTGGCATCATTTATTTTGAAACCCGACACCACCTACTACGGTTTATAAGTAAAAAAAATAGCCTAAAGTTGATATCATGAAAAAATAAATTCCCCGGGTTTAATTCAAAGCAACTTGGTCTCCATTTCTGATCCCAAACTTTTTCCATCGTGAAGATATAAAACCGCATTTTCCCAGTTGCATCCTGAGCAATCTAAAGCAACAAGTGGTTCATTTAGCGTATTTGTTAGCGACATTTGCTTATGAAATGAAAAATCGGGATCGAAGGAACTATTATTAGGGTTGCGCACGCTGAAATTTACTATCATATATATTTTAAAATTGTTTGGAATATTATTTCAGACGAATGTCTCTTTTGAAAATACAATAAAAAGTTTCTGAAGCACCTAATTTACGTGACGTAACAAGTAAACTCGAGAGATAATACTTCGGGGACAGTGAGAATGTCCCCATCATAATTGTGACGTCAGCAATTCATATTTCACCGATTCTAGTATTGACCAATCGAATCACACGATTCTTAAGAAAAGTTCACAACACATTTTCTCCCTCAAAATTAATTTAAATTGCAGCCTATTTTGTAAATAATATTGTCAACTTATTTTAAGAATCGTGTGATTTGATTGGTCAATACTAGAATCGACGGAATAATGCAACCAATTATAATGGATTAAATCTAAATGAACTCGTAAAAATCTTGTTATGTGCTCGAGATTCTTAAGCATCTTAAGAATAAATTATGATTTTTTTGGTAATTATCAAAAATAAAAACAAATACAGGGCAATTTCAAAATATAAACCTAGAATTTTAAACTAAGAATAAAAGCAAAGATCAAGAGTGAAATTTAAAAATAAAAATTATTCAAAAAAGAATGAGACGACAAAATTTTCGGGTATTTCAAGGTTTCTATGTTCACAATGGCAATGTTAACGTGTGCGCAATCTGGCGCAAATTTAGACTTGTTTTTATGGTAAACAGGATTAGTTTGTAAAAGGGTATTGCATCTTGGTTAGATAGCTATCGCACTGAGACAAAATACTTATAAAAATAAACCAGGTTATTATGACTAGATCGAAAAATATGTTTTCAGCATTAAAAACTCAAATTCGAATTTTGAAAACTACAGCATGTCACATTTTTGCTCCCATTCTTAGTTTTAGCTTCAGCTAACCTCCGCCAATCGAAACGTTTGAATTTCAAAACACGTAGTTGTTTGCCAAATTTAAACGTTTTGATTGGCGGAGGTTAGCTAAAGCAAAATCGAAGAATGAGAGCAAAAATGTGACATGCAGTAATTTAATTTGTTGAATTAATTCTTATTAAAATTTGTGCGATGATTTTAACTCTTGAATGCCATCGTTTAATTGTTTCTAATTTCACTTTATATTTGAGTTATTCCGTGCGTAACCTTAGCTTTCATCCACGGGCAGATTTTGCATCGTATGATTACATCCGCCTACGCATAAATCAGAGCAATGCTTTTCTAGAATATTCTTCTTTACATTAATTTGACAATAGCTACTTTGCCCTGGATAGAGTACTCTATCGATATTATTATTTTGAAATAGTTTTGGCCCAGTGTCCCAGCAAAAAGTTAACTCCTCGAAATCCTGCCAGCAAAATCGTTGGATTTCTTTGAACTTCGCATTTTCGCGAAGATCGGCATTTTCGGTGCATTTGAGGTCACGGTTTTCGATTTGGTCGCGGCATTCTTCCAGATCGATTAAATTTTCTTGAGTTATTCGGCCTTTTTTGAATATATGGTCTTGGAGGGCAAATCTTAGGGTTGAAAAAAATGAACTACGTTTTTAGCTGAAATAGATTTACTATTCAGTTTTGTAACATTATTTACTGTAAGATTGCTATAGAGCAATTTCGAAAATGTGATTCGTTTTTTGCTTTCTAGTGACCTACCAGTACATAATTGACCAATAGTTGCTAATACGTTCATTAAAAAGTCGACCCCAAGGATTCTTTAAAAAGCATGTTCAATTCATAATGATGAACTTGAGATTGACCTTGAGGTTTGACTCTCCAGCGACCCTTCAGTACATCATTGACCTATAGTTGTTAATATGTTAACCAAAAAGTCGACCCTGGGGATTCATTTGAAAGTACACGACATGGAACATTGACCGGTTAGTTGAGGTCGACCACATAGTCGCCGACCCAAATCTAAAAAATCGGTCACCAAAACCCACTTAATTTTAACTCGCCAAAGAATCAGTGCTCTTCATACGGCTACGCTAGAAATCAGTTTAGGTCCCACTGTTAAATCTCGAAAATTTGAGCGAAAAATTATTTTTTTTTAAAAACGAGAAAAAATCCTGGAACTAAAAATGATCAGAAAAAAATTCACTATAAAATGAGCCAATAAAATCAATATTATTAAAAACTGTCAGTAGAATTTTTTCTTTGTCGATCTTTTTTGAGTCATCTGGTCGAATTTTAAAGTCTGGCACTATGAACAACTTTATCAAAACAAGCTGATTTTGTTTGCATAAATTATTTAAACCCTTTTCTTCGGAATTAAAACTGCACAACAAAGTATTGTCTGTGAATGAGGCACCCCCATTTATAACTGCAGTTAATTCTGAAAGTCTGATTCGTTTGAAGTCTGTAGTCCTCACATACAACGCTTGATCTTTTAGTGGTGAAGGTTCATTAGCACGGATAATAGAAACTGACGGAAATAACTGTTACTGGGTTAAAATATAAGCTGATAAGTTAAAATTAATTTCGAATATCGGATTTTTGATCCCAATTTTTTTTTATTTGAACAAATAACTAATTTTTTGAAATCAATTTTTGAAATTAATTTTGAGGTTTTTAACGAAAATGTTTTTCTTGAAAAAAATTGTTCAGTTTTGAATTCAATTTAATTTCGAATCAAAATTTTTTCTCGCAAAATTTGAAAACTGAAAGTTACATACTGTATGTAACATACAGTATGTCACGTTTTTGCTTTCTTTTTTCCAATTTGCATAAAATCTGAATTCCACCGTTTTGATTGGTTTAATCTGGAAAAGACGTAGGATAGCCTTTTTTTTAACTGGCCCACCCTACTCAGTCATTTTTCTTGAAGACCATACCAGATATTACACAAACGGTTTCTGCTATGTGTAGCCAAGTAAATTTATGGCGACCAAATTTTTTTGCTTTTATTCGTATTTGCCAAAATTGATTGTTCTCAATGGCGGATAGCAAGTAATGCAAATTGGAAAAAAGAAAGAAAAAACGTGACATACTGTATTTATAGCGAACGGATTTCAACCAATCAAAGCGTTTTTCTCCTAATCGGATACTGATACGCCTGGGTTTATATTTTGAGCATAGCTCGAGAAATTATAAAATAAACTTTGACTGGGCTAATATCTAAAAAAAATATTATTTTTTGACAAGGCTGTCACTTCAAGACACAAAAACAGAGCCTGAAAATAAAGGAAGATTCGAATGAATTCTGAGTCTGGTTTTGACCAAAAAAATATCTGAAATAAATATTTGAAAAATTTCCAGAAGTAATTTTTGCGAGGGATCAGATTTTCTGAAAATGTCACTAGGTCGGGTGGGAAACAAATTCGAAAAAAGTTTCTGACCCAAAACTGTCCAAGGGAATCCAGAGTGAAGGTTAATTTTTTGGATAACTTCTCTTTGTATAAGGTTTGCCAAAGAATATTATAGATAACGATTGAGCCAGTTATTTCTCTCAAATTCTGAACATATTTCAAAACTTTATGTTTTTGCAGTTCATCTTTATTTTTCTTTCCGGCAATTCCACTTTCTGCCCATGGATAACTTCCATCTTCATTTTTATATTTCGTAAATCTTATTTAGGGTGACAAATGTCAATTTTTGTCAAGCATCGTTGAAAATCGGTAGATATGAACAAAATTAGTTTGAAATAAGAAAGGAATTTAAAGTCTGAAATTTTTATTCAAAAAAAATTACTGTCGTATTTGTCTAAGCGGACGTTTTTGAAAGGTTTCAAAACGTCCGCTTAGACGCACAGAGACAAATTTTGCTCTAAAAAATGGAACTAGAGAGCTGTAATTATTAGCCAAATTTTCAGCATAAACAGCCCCATCTACTGTTACAATTCTAACTAGATAAGAACAAATTTCGGGTAGCTCTACAATAAAAACTCGGAATTTGGTATATCCCGATTTTTTTTAATCTTTTATGTGACTTTTTCACTAAAACGTTCACTGAGACAAATACGGCAGTACGTAGGCAAAAATTGGCATCTTGTGACATTGGTTTTAAATGACCAGAATGAATGGCCTTTGAGAGGATGAGTTTCGATTATTACAAATTATTGAAGATATTAAAAATTACTACTTTTAGAAAAAATTAAAGAAACCATAATATTTAGCTTCAAAAAATATTATATAAACAACAAATTTTTATCGTTACCGTTAAATAATTACAGAAATCTAATGGTTTACTTTTAATATTTTATTAATAAAATGCTCAAAATATATCGATAAAACATTTGATAAAATTATAATTTTATCAAATGTTTTATCGATATATTTTGACGATATATACACTTCGTTTGAACTGAAATTGAGATCAATTTGTATTCTATGAAACAACTTTTTTAAAAACTACTATTTTAGTATTTTTAAAAACAATTTTTATTTTTAAAAAACAATTTTTATTTTTAAAAAAACAGTTTTTATTCTATTAAGGGGATAGCGGTCGCAAAATGGTAATTTTGTACTCCACTTTACCAGAATCCTAAACTTCTTCGAAACTTTTGAGAATAGCCATTTGGTAGATCTATCTTTAATCTCCAAAAATAATTTATCAGAATAATTTTTGGCTGACCCTGGTGACCACCATGCGGCGAGTTCTAGAACAACCTAATCAAACTTCAAATCCCTAAGGCTTTTAGAGCTCGCATACCATTCTACTCAAACTTGGCATGAACCACATAAACAATAATGCTCGTTATTTGTCGGAAACACATTTTTGAGTTTCGGACTAGTATTTTCTAGAACTGCCAAAAACCGCCTAATTTCAAGGATCCGAGGTTAAATTTCAGAATGCAGTATAAATTTGATAAAAGACGGAGAAATATGTTTCGGGTTTTTGTCTGAAACAGAATTTTAAAATTTTTTGTTCAATTCGAGAAAATCGTATTTTAGTAAACCGGAAGTGAAAACTAGAAAATAAAAGTCGTCGGATTTAGTCGAAAGTACCACCAAATTAAACCTTGGGTGATGCCGAAAAGAAAATCTGCTTAGAGCTTTTTGATTTTTTTTAAGTTCTACTGGTCGAAAATTGGGTTTCAATGTTTTCCAAAAAAAAATCCTCAAAAAATGAAAATTTCGAGCTTTTTTTTTTGTTTTTCAATAAGTTTATGCTTTCTGAGTGTTCCCAAGCAATGTCGTGCTATTTTCACACCTCAAAGTACCCTAAAAAGAGTGCGACCGCTACCCCCTTAAACCATTTTTATTTAAAAAAACATTTTAATTTTGAATTTGCACCCTAATCTTTCTGGAAGAACAAACATATCGTTGAGAAAAGCAACCATTTTATCTTCACCTTCCTCATTTACATCTTCTACGTTTATAAACGGAATTTGTGCTCCACCATTTCCTAAATAATTTGTTCAACTCTGCCCTTTTGAGAAATTGAGAATTGTCGTTTTGGCCTTTTCAAAATTTGCAAAAAGGTTTTGGTCAAATTTAAGTTTTTGAAAGTGACGAGAAATGTTTTTTCATTCTTTTGTTTGTTCGAGATATATTATGTATTCATTTTTTTGCTGATAAAAACTATAGTCTGATAAGCTTTCGGTTTATTATAACCATTTTCAAATGAACGGAATAAGTTTTTTTTCTGTACTATGATTTTGTAGTATTATAAATTGAATAAATAGTTTTTAGGGGTTTTCAGAAACAGAAATTATATTTCTATTTTGATCATAAATCGCATTTGTTTTACATTTCGACTAAACAGCAATTTTCATTGTTAAAAACAGAAAATGCGAGTTTTCCTTTATTTTTTTCCTCTTCACTCTGGTGGTATTTTTTAAGAGTCCCCTTTTTAGTACTTCAGTTGCATCAATTTTTCTCGAAGATCACGGAATCGATTTTCAAAATTACAAAAATTCAAGGGTTTGATACCTGCCAACACATTTTGATTTTCAGACTGACTACCGAAATAATTTCTGTGTTTTAAAACACAAAGACCAAAAATATTTTGGGAAAGTATCATTTTGGCCAGCGGAATATTCGAACAGACCCCCAAAAGTTCCCCTTATTTTTAATTTCAAGAATTTTGGCCTTTTGACATTATCAATTTTTACGCACGGCACCACCTGGTGGTGTAAATTGGCGGTCAAAGTTTTGAATGACGATTTGAGAAGTTTCACTTCGCGCGCAAAGAAAATATCATTTAGTACAAAATTGTCGCCCATGAAATTCTCTCTAAGATCGACAAATGAAAAAATTCCGGAAAGATAAATAACTGAATCAAAATACTTAAAAATAAACATTTTTTTCCGCCTACGCAATTTTTCAAATGGTTAAATTTTTTACCCCAAAAATTACTAAAAAGTTTATTTCTGTTTTAACCGAAAATTCGCTGCGGTTCACGCTCTTGCGGTTTTTGAATTAGACAAAAAATCCATATTTATCTCCTTTTTTGTCACAAGTTTGAATACTAGTGTGTTTTAAAAAACACTAATATGCAGGGGGTAACATTCAACAGGTGGGGTTAAGGAGTAAGTGTCCGCAAAAAAAAATAAGTGAAAATGGGATATAGTACTAAACCACCCCCAAAAAAACGATTTGGTCATAGCTTCGTAGCTTTTCTATGGCTCGGTTCTCCCACTAAATGGCGGCAAAGTCGAAAACGGAGGTACCATTTTTTTCCTTAATTAAATATCCGATCGACTTCATTTTTGTGTCAAATAACGTAAT
>SCLH01001923.1:16251-28036 GCA_004367855.1 Oikopleura vanhoeffeni | reverse complement strand
ACTTATTTTGTTGCAAGGACATTTTTAATAACCGAATAAACCTCTTGATCAGTGTTATCAGAAAAAATTCTATGACTTTTTTCATTACACTATAGCCAAAAAAATGCATGTGACCGTTTATACAAGAATAAGGTCGACCTAACAATAGTACTGTTTTTCTTCAAAAATTGCTTAAATCCTATTTGAAAAAGTCCAAAAGTTTATTTAGAGTGTTTAAAACTTTTTATCCATATCACCAAAGTCCAAAACGATCACGTGACCTCTTCAATTAAGAAATAAGTTTTGAGTCAATACACAATAGTAGTCAAATTACGCCAAATTTTGAGGCAGAAACACTTAATCTAGAGAATTTTGAACTACGACATTGTTTCAAAAACGTCACGGATTATTTTTAAAGAAAAGGATTAATTTATGCAATATTCCCAACATTATTTTTGAATTATTTCGGTCACTGATTTTATTCTGACTTTGTGTATACAGAAAAAAGTCTTAAAACGTTTGAAGTTCATCCCCAGAGTTTGTTTACTGCATTTTGAGATCTTTTTCCAGATACCAATAATCGGGTACTACAGTGTTTTTTCAAAACGTACTCAAATCACGTTAAGGCTCCATTAAAGCTTGATTTTTGTGATAATGGTCTCCGGTTTAAATATAGCATTTTTAAACAGTCCAAAACTTCCGAAATATCGATAACATAGCAATGCGAAGGCGATCTCTCTCTTCATTCTTCTCCGAGAAATAAAAGTATTCTACAACTAAATAAGATCATCTTTACAAGAAATTTTGTCAAAAAACATATAATTATGTTTTGACAGTAGCGGATAGCAAATCACTTAAGGTTAATTATGAGGTAGTGTTCAAGATATAAATAAACGTTTAAATCGATAGTATTTTAGCCTTTGCTGGTACTGGGGTTTTATGGTTTGGCAACTTTTAATTTCTTATGCCTTAAATGACCCTTATTATTCGTTCAAAATAAAAATTAGTTTTTTTTAATTGTTTAGCAAATTTGGCTGAATTTTATTTAATATATGAAAAAATATATGTTGAAATGAACTTTGCTGATATATGGCTCGATTTGATAATAGCTAATGGCTGAAATGAAGTTTGGGTACGACTCACTTTTAAAGTCTACGAGTTAAGTTCGAAAGTTACAAGAGGGGCGTTGTAAAATCAAGTACAAGGAAAAAAGCATTATAACCAAGACCTTAAAAAAAATAACATGTATGGGGATAGTTCACAATTGGCTCTAAAGTTTGCCGTATCCCGTTTGAATCGCGCATGGATCAATAAGAGCAACTGAATTTCATTCTTTGACCCAATAAGAGCTGTGAAAAATAATCTACAGATGCCTTTTATTAGATATATTTCATTTCCCTTTAGGAAGAATTATGCCTAATATAGTCAGAGGTCCGCAGTATTCTTTCAACCATAAATTGACGTTTACTCTAATAACTGGGTTAGGCGCAGGCAGAACTGAAATTTTGAAAGAAACATAGTGGCATTGGAACCAAAATTGCCGCCTTTGGGCCAGAACATGTTTTTTTAATTAAATTTCTTATTTAATTTAGTTTTCGAGTATACTAATAAAACGTTAGGTCTCAAACCACTGAAGTATAATAAACTGTCATTGCAATTTTCGTTGGTGCGATATTCAGCAAGATAAAAAATTATTAAAGAATTATATTTTCAAACTGAGTGATTACATTTTGACACAGATAAATATTGTAGGCGCCACACCTGAATTTGTTTCTTTTTTTCTGACCTTGAAGGGTACTCCCTTAATGATCCATTTTTAATGTTTAAACTAATATTAAATTTTGCACTACATTAACCACGGGTCGACTGGCAAATAAATCAGAGCTGAATGCAGGACGACTAGGGATCACCAATATTAAGATCTATAGATCGATTTCAAAAACAAAATATTTGTTAATAGTGTTTTGATAAATCAAGCATAATTTGCAAATTTTATCGTGCGCAACCCTACAGTCGCAGATTTGCCCATTGCCTGGGAATGTTTCTGCAAATTACTTTATTTTCTAGCCTTTGTTTGCGAGAAATCCAGGTATATGCATAATCTTCGAATATAACCCTACATAGCCTAGTGACATTAATGTACATAGGCAAGCAAATCGTTATACCGCCAGGACGTATACTGTATACAACACATGTTAAAGTACTGTTACCCTGTGGGGTTTAAAATTTAACTTTAAGGATAATATGACTTTAATTTTATAACGATTTAGAATAATATTTAGTCAGGAGCAAATTGCCACTCATGGTCTTCGGTTATTTTAATTTATTATCGAAGATTAACTCTTTGAGGCGGTTGCAAACGATAATTTTAAATATAATTGGCTTTCAGGTCAATGTTCGATTATTCTGCTGTTCAGACGATGAGACACCATCCTCCAAACAAAGTGATTTATTTTCCAAAATTGGAAATTTCAACTTAAGGTAATGCGAGGCTCTAATTTATAAGGCCTTAGAGCATAAAATGCGTGCCAAATTGATACGGCGTGATAATCAAGTGTACTAAGAACCATCATCAAAAAATAATTTCGAAAATTTGATTTTTTTTTCGATTTTTTTCTAAGTATTTTTAAAAATGAAGTTACAAAAATAACGTTTGCTCAAATTTGACCACTAAAACTTCAAAATATCGACTTACGTAAGCCAACTTTCTCACTCAGTGTTTTTACTGGCTTTCTTTTGAGCCTACTTTCGAAAAAATCGAAGCACTTTTTTTTCGGAAATTTTTCGGAAAATGACCAAAAAAAATCATTATTTCGAGTTCTAAGCTCGAAAATTGCAAAAAGCTCTCGAGAAATCCTTTTAAAATTTGGTTCATAAGAATACGTTGATAAAAATTTGAGCTCATTTTGAACATATATCCTCGGAGGAGATAGATTTTGAAAGTCTGAAATTGTCAAACAATCGTTCGGTATTGGCGTTCTAGGATTGTTAGTCCGCCGGATCAAAAAAAGACTCGCATGAAATGATTCATACTGACACGTTCGTGATCTTCGGTGAAATTGAGCTAGATTTGATATACGCGTTGGGAAGGAATACGATTTTTGGAAGTTTTTTGAAAAGTTCACCTTGTTACGATACTGTTACCCTATGGTGTAATGGTCAAAAATAATTTTGATGTATTTTTTCGACAAGATCAAGGATAGATCTAACAAATTAGCATTTTCCGGTTTTTCCTCTGAAATGTTAGTTTTCAAGATATTTCACCGTAGAAATGTCAAATCAGAGTCGCGTACCCTTAAGTCCTAGAAGGAATGTCGAGAAACTTGCAACCACAATGACGTATAATAGTGTATTGTGCGGGCTAGCGCGTATGGACTTCAATGTAATGTTCTTTTTTTCTCGGAAACAATTATACCTTCTCCAACAGCCCAGAAACGTGAACCTCTTGCCCACACCGCAAAGCCTATCTAACAAATACTATTGAGCGTATCACGGGAAAACTGGGACAAGATATTCAATTACTTACGTTTGCACTGATTGAAGATCAAGGTGAAATTTAATGAAACAAACCACGTAAACATTTCCACTAATTCGAAGTCTGCTTAAACCTAGATAACTGACGAGAGAAAGGAGGTTCACGTACCTTGTATTTTTGAAAACCATAATTTGTTACATGACATATAAGCTTACAATAGAAGTGAAACTTTAGTATTGAAAGCTGTCTCAAATTGAAATATGAATCGTGATCGCTAACAAACACAATATATCATATCGCGCGCGTCGAAATATATTGCAGACAGTAAAATGTGAAAAATATTGCTAATCAGCTGCAAAACTCAAAATCCAGTACCACCTATGTTCTAGTATTGATCAATTTTGTCTTTGTCGCTCTATCTGGGTAAATTGGCCGTCATTTTCTTTCGAAAAATAATTAGTTTTAAAAATATCTTTATTTTTTTGCTAATTTTAGTTTTATAAAAATCAACTTGTGGATAAATCATTCTTGCGTATAGAGGCTGCAGATAGAATAAATATATATCAAAAGAGATCCTCAAATATTTCCTAAAAACTTGCTTACTTAGATTTCGATGTTATGTATCTTTTTACACATTAATTCTTTAAGAAAATATTTGACGAAATCCTAAAAAAGTAGGAAAAAATAACTTTCGAACGGCTCATCGTATAAAATTTTCAATTATATTTTTGGAAATAAAATTGCAAACTCTATGACATTTTTGAATTGTAGGTCTGTGGCGATGTTATTTCTGCGCCGTTTTGGCTCCCCAAAATTTTCAAAGGGTGTGAGGGGGTTAAGGAGAAGTATTTCATACGAAATATTTTCAAATCATCGAAAAGTACTTTCTTGGTTATGAATTGAAATAAAAATACTACCAATATGTTTGTAATGTTCCATATTTTCAAACAACTTATTTTTATATAATAGCAAAATTTGTTTCGTGAGTCTCATTTAACGACGACCACTCCGGGTGGTAAAGGGCCTATACAGCGACCTCTTTGGCATATTTTGACTTTGAGTTAAGATTGTGAAAAACTCAAAAAAGATAAAGCGAAACTAAAAAAAATGCCGAAACACTTTCACACCAACTGACAACCCTCAATCTTTTTGGGACAACCACTAGATGAGCTAGAAAACTATTAATGACAAATCGCAATTTCTTATCTTTTTATAATTTTTAGTATAGTTAACCCCTAGACTCATAGAGCCATAAAAGTGGCTTTCATTTTTTTTTGAAAAGACTGGAAAGGACAAAAATAATCAAAATTGAAATTCAAGGTTCAAATCGCCCATAGAGTTAGCAATTAATTTCTGAAAAATGATAGAAGATTTTTTTTTTGGATGTTTCGTTCGAAATATATTTTATCCTACTTTTTTTTTGGAAAGGCTTTTAGAGCTCGCTACCATTCCTCAATTGGCATGAAACCAATAAAATGCTCTTATTTGTCGGAAACTTTTGGTTCGGACTATAGTTCTTAAACTGCCAAAAAACCGCCTATTAAGGATCGAGGTTAAAATTTCAGTTGCATAAATTTGATTAAAAGACGAGAATAGTTTCGGGTTTTTGTCTGAACAGATTTTACATTTTGTTCAATTCTAGGAAAATCGCAATTTTGTAAACCGGAAAGTGAAAACTAGAAAATAAAATCGTCGGAGTTTGTCGAAAGTACCACCAAATTAACCTTGGGTATGCCGAGAAGAAAATCTGCTAGGTTTTGATTTTTTTCTTAAGTTCTTACTGGTCGAAAATTGCGTTTATGTTTTCCAAAAAGATACACAGAAAAATCTCAGAAAAATGAAATTTTCGAATGTTTTTTTTTCAATAGTTTATGCTTTTGAGATGTTCAAAAGGCCAATTGTCGTGGGGCCCTTTAATTTTTTTTTTTAAACCCCCCACCCCAAAGTCCCTAAAAGAGTGCGACCGTACCCCTTCACCTTTTTATTTAAAAAAAACATTTTAATTTTGAATTTGCACCTAATCTTTCTGGAGAACAAACATATTCGTGAGAAAGCAACCATTTTATCTTCACCTTCCTCATTCATTCTTCACGTTATAAAACGGAATTTGTGCTCCACCATTTCCTAAATAATTGTTTCAACTGCTGCCGGTTTGAGAAATTGAATTGTCGTTTTGGGCCTTTTCCAAATTTGCAAAAAAGGTTTTGGTCAATTTAAATTTTTTAACAGGACGAGGAAATGTTTTTTCACTGTTTTATGACGAAAAGGTTTTTTTTCTGTACTATGATTTTGTAAGTTATATAAATTGAAATAGTTTTAGGGGTTTTCAGAAACAGAAATTATATTTTCATTTTTGATCATAATCCGCACTTGTTTTACATTTCGATCTAAACAGCAATTTCATTGTTAAAAACCCAAAAATCGAGTTTTCCTTTATTTTTCCTCTTCAGCGTCTGGTTGGTATTTTTTAAGATCCCCTTTTTCGTACTTCAGTTGCATCATTTTTCATCGAAATTCACGATCGATTTTTCAAAATTACAAAAGCAGGGGTTTGATACCTGCCAACACATTTTTGATTTTCAGGGACTGACTGACGATACACTTATAGGTCAGGTAGGAAACGGCAAAAACTTTTTATTTCGATAAACATTTCTAATATAAAAAAATGTGCCCTTGAAGAATAATTAGGTTCATTATTAAAAAAATTTAGAGATCGTCAGCTTACTGCTTAACAAAAACCCGTTTTAAAATGCCTATTTTAAGCTTTGAAATTTTTCTTGAACTTTTTTTTAAAAAATCTCAAGCTTTACCTCCACCTGCATTTCTGTTTTTAAACACAAAGACCAAAATATTCTTGGGAAAGTATCATTTTGGCCAGCGGAATATGTCGAACAGCCACGCAAAAAGTTCCCCTTATTTTTTAATTTCAAGAATTTTCATTATCAATTTTTACGCACGCACCCACCTGGTGGGTAATTGGCGGTTCAAAGTTTTTGAATTGACGGATTGAGATTGTTTCACCATCGCGCCGCAAGAAATCATCATTTTAGTTACAAATTTTGTCGCCCATGAAATTCTCTCTAAAAAAGATCGACCAAAATGAAAAGTTTCCGGAAGATAAGAACTGAATCAAATACTTTAAAATAAACATTTTTCCGCCTACGCATTTTCAATTGGTTAAATTTTACCTTCAAATTACTAAAATTTCTTCAAACTAATCTAACAAAAGTTTAATTCGTGTTTTAACGAAAATCGCTGCGGTCACGCTCTTCGGGTTATTGAATTAGCAAAATCCATATTTATCTTCTTTTGTTCAGTTTGAATACTCAGTGTGTTTAAACACTAATTTGGCAGGAGATGGCGTAACATTTCACACGAGTGGGGGTACGGAGGCGTACTGTCCCGCAGAAAAAAAATTAAGTGTAAAAGGATATGTACTTAAACCACCCCCAAAAACGAATTAGGTCATAGCTCGTAGCTTTGTCTAGCTCGGTCTCCACAATAAAATGGCGCCAAAATCGAAAACGGAGGTACCATTTTTTCCTTAATTAAATTCCATCGATCATTTTTTTGTGCAATAACGTAGGATTATCATAAGCAAAAAAGATTCGTCGTTTTTGTCTGGAAAATTTATAAATACAGTAGAAACTGAGATAAGTTTAAGAGTTTTTGCAACTAACTTTGTTCTAGACCTTAAAAAATTGTGCCCGGACAAAATCCAAGAGGAATTTCAGATAAAAAGCTTCAATTGAAAAAAATTTCTATGACGCCGTTTTTTTTTATTAACCCCATTTTGTGACAAAACATCCGCGAGTGAGGGCTCAGACCTAGATACAAAATATTAATGAAAGTCAGAAAATTTATAAAATAATCTGAAAAATTAATTTATGTCTCGAGCGGTACTTGTGGTCCATTTTTTGAAAAAGTTTTTATAAGTCATTTTCGTTTCTCTTAATAGATTTACCCTATAATTATTATTCTCAAATTTGGGAAACTTTTGAAAAATTCAAGTTCCGAGCTTGCTCAGAACCTTGTTTGGTCATACTGGGGTCATATTACATGTCTTGAGAAATATTCTTGCAGATTCAATTCACAATAAAATTCTCTTATCGATGATATTAACATGTCCCAAATGAGTCATTTTGTAATTGACCCCCAAATAGAGTCATAGTTCAAATTTGACCCCCAAAAATATTTCACTGAAAATTCAAAACCTTTTGGTGCAAAACCAACTCTATAACCCCACCGTTCTCTCAAACGCAATGTCTAACATGTAAACCGGTAGAAGCCGGTTCGGTCTGGTGGAAGAATCGAAGTGTTAAAAAACTGGCCCAACTAATTACGGTTCGAATGAGCTCTCATTCAACTGATACCAGTGTCATCTCTGAGATGCAACGTCGCGGTGTTTTTGTCACAAAATGGGTAATAAAAAAAACGGCGTCTATGTAAAACCAAAAATCCTGTCAAAGACTGAATAAAAAACACGTTTTTGCGCCAGAACTTTCGTTCAAAGAACGAAAGTAAAAAATGTAAAATTAATGATGTATTCAACCACAACTGCGTTAATATTATCTTTAAATGTCTTGTTCTCAGTCATTATGTCGGAGTGACACTCGTACTATCGAAGGACTACAGCTAAGGAAAATGATGTTCTGAAATTCTAGTTTAAATTTTAGGAAAAAAGGGTTAAAAATTCACACATTTTTCCAGATGAAAGTTGATCAACTATTATTGTACCAGTCTTTTAAAAATAAAGCAATGTGAAAATCGAAAAAGAGCTTACCGAGCACAAAAAAATCTGTCTTCGGCAAAGCATTACTACCAATGCCACAGCTGTCCTGATTACATAACACGCTGCCCAATTCGAAAAAGAGTAATCTTAAACACTGACGGTAAAGAAACAAAAAGAAAGCTAAAAGATACATTTTTCATGCAAATTTAGTGTTCTTGCAGAAAAGCTTTGGATCTTACTATGAGCGTCGAAGGGTGAATCTTTTTTCATACGAATTTTCCGACCAGACCTTAATGACTAAAAGACCATCGCTTTTTGCCTTTATTCTAAAATGGGAAAATTTTTTAAAAAAACTGATCACATTAGCCCAAATTTTAATTAATCCAGTCGATATTAAATTGATTCCAGACCGCCTAATTTATTTCGCGACTTTCGTTTCTTTTCTAAATCTGTTCTTGGCAAATATAAAAACTGCCAATTCTGATTACTTTCATGCGGCAACAGCTAAAACTTTGTACTGTTATAAAAAGCTTCGTACTACTTTCTGGAACAATTAGTCCTAAAAATATGATATTTGCAATAAAGCGAAACGTCTATCATACTGTTTATTTGTATTAAATAAAAAAATTTGGCCAGACAAAATAAAAGATTATTATTTTGCAGTCAAGCTGCGTTCAAAATAAATAAAATCGAATGTGAATTTTAAAAATTCTTGTGCATTTCAAATTCAACTTTGACGTCCGCTTTGTGGCGGAACCTATTTTTAATGACTGATTATAGTTATATTTTTAGTTATATATCCATTTTTCAGCCTACAATTTTTTTAGGGACACTACCCCCTTAACCCCTAGACTCATAAGCCATAAAAGTTGTTCATTTTTTTATGAACAGACTGAAAGGACACAAATAATCAAAATTGAAATTCAAGGTTCAAATCGCCCATAGCAGTTGCAATTAATTTCTGAAAATGATAAAAATTTTTTTTTTGGATGTTGCCGTTCCGAATTAATTTTATCCTACTTTTTTTTTGGATTCTCTGAAATTTTTCTTTATTCGGCTTTATCTTCACAATTATTTTTAAAACAACAAAGGTCTAAATAGTCTAGGATGTCTTATAGCCAATTCGTATTACCACTGAAAAAATAGAATAATGTTTCTACTAAATGTTAGACACTTTTTATTTTTTATGTTTGAAAACAAAAATTGCTAATGAATGAGGGAAAGCGGGCGAAAGATATTAGGCGCAGACATATTGTTACCACTAATTTCATCCACGTTATATCAGAGGTGAGATTATCGTTTCATAGACGAACCCGATAAGGTAGGTTTGATCGGGAGACCAGGTAAGAACATAAGGTTTCACTTATTTATTTTACTAGCATTTCATTATATAAATCGCTATGGTTTCTGTGAAAACAGTTCGAGTAACTTCACTTTTTCCACAGCGTAAACTGAAGAGTGATTAATTTTTTGTTGTCTTAATATAATTAATAAAATTCGAGCATATCCTTTTGCTCATGATTTACAACAATTAATCCCTAACGCACTCTAAACCTTATCACCATAATATGACTTCAAAGTCAAGCCAAAAAACAGTGGCTTGATGCCTTCTGGGGGATATCAATTACTCATATGAGTCTAGGGGTTAAGGGGTGGTGTTAGTGAATTTTTGGATTTCCAAAGGATTCGTACGTTAGACAAATGCAGACTGGATATTTTTTGAAACAAACATCAGAAAGATCTATCTTTGATTCGCGATTCCATTAGACAATTTAGTACCACTCCCACCAACCATGCTGGTTAACGCGTTAAACACATTCCTACAGTTTTTTCAAAGAAAACAAGGATCCTACAGCTTATATCGGAACAGTTTTGACGATTTGGGAGAATCTTAGGTCGTAATTTTTTGAATTTTGCTCTGATTGGCTGTAAATCGACAAAAATTGCCACAAAATGACAATTGAAATTAAAAATGATAATTAGAAAATTTAATGTCACCAAGATTCCTGGGTATATTTCTGGAAACGATATTAGCAACTATGGTCTGATTTTGACCAGTGGCGGATTCTAGAAGAAAATTAAAGTTTCATTAAAATTATGATTTGATCTCTAGCACTGTGTGTGTTGAAATCAAACCATAGTTGCTAATATCGTTTCCAGGAATCATACCAGGAATATCTTTGGTGACATTTAAATTTTGTAATTATCACTTTTTTTTCAAATTGTCATTTTCGCGCACTTTTTTGTCGATTTACAGCCAATCAGGGCAAAATTCAAAAATACGACCCATTCGATGTTCACCACCTAGGGTCTGTTACATTTCGAAAAGACGTCTGGCATTTCACACAGAAAAGGCCTTTTATCAAAACGTCCAAAAAACACCCTTTTCGGCACATTCAGCCCAATTCCTGACCCTGAGGCAAAAATCGAAAAAAAAAGAACCATCACTAAAATTCAGGACAGTTTTTGATTCTCCACCAACTTCAAAACTTTCCGATATAAGCTAGGATCCTTGTTTTCTTGAAAAAGCTGAGGACGGTCTTTAACCGCGGTTAACCAGATGGTTGGTGAAGAGTGGTAGTAAACTGTCAAATGGAATCGTGAGATCAAAAGTAGATCTTTCTAATGTATGTTTCAAAAATTCCAGTCTGCATTTGTCTAACCGTCGAAGCCTCTTGAAATCCCAAAATCATTAACACCACCCTTAGGGGGTTGGGGTGTAAGAATACATGAGTAAAAAAATAGTTTAAACATTTTCTAGAATCTTTTAACAATAATGATTCCAAAAAAAAAATGAATTAATATTTTGAATTGGTTGAGCGAGGTCGGGTATAAGGCGAGAGGACACCACGCCTCGAAACATGACTCCTGCAACATACTTCACCAACACAGAAATAATATCTAATGAACTATTTTACGTATAAAAACCAAAGAGAATAATTTTTCAACTAGTTTTCTGGTAAAGTATGGCAAAATTCATACGTTTCATAAATTTTTTTATTCAATTTGAAACAAAATTTACCGAGCATATCAGATGACGAAGAATTTTGAATTTCATTTTTACGCGCTAAACCGAAGAGATTTTTTTTAATTTTATTCCTGGTAATTATTTGAAGGACGTTCGTACTTTCCGAACATTCTTTGTTTTATTCAATTTTTTCTTCATTTATTCGGGGGTCGTGGGTGTAGAATGTTGGAATTGTGGGAAAATAGCCTCTCCTCCAGCGGACGAAGGGCGATAACGGGCAGATAAGATACAAATGAGAAGAAAAATACGGGGGACTAAAACTTCTCTGCAACTGCAAGTAATTTTTTTTATTTTTGTGAAGATGGCTCACCGTGCGGCAATCGAAAACTGGTAAAATATGTTCCCTAATTCACACAAAATTGTAAATCTCGATCAATTTCTTTAAATTGAATAAACAATGATTTCGACTTAGTACGACGTCTCAATAATTACCAATAACAAAAATCTCTTTGATTTTAGACGGTAAAATGAAATCGAAATTCTCTTTAAAATCTGAATAAGCTCGGTCAATTTGTTTAATTAATAAAACAGAAAATGTATGAAACCTACGAAATATTGTCATATTTACCAT
>SCLH01001922.1:16905-58098 GCA_004367855.1 Oikopleura vanhoeffeni | reverse complement strand
TTTTTTTCTAACCGCTGTAAGACCACAATATAATATACTTTATCCACAAAACGTAAAACTAAAGTTATATAAAAAAGCTATTTCTATTCCCGGCTCATAATCCTGCAAACGATTACACGTTCTAATAATAGTGCAGGTTTTTTTACGCATTTTTTTACGTAAAAAAGAAGTCTTTTGATTATCTTTCAAAAAAAAGTTGAGAATCAACTAATAAGTATTATATAAACCATTTTATAGCAGACCTTGCTTACATTCGTGATTTGACGGTTTTTTAAGAGATTCATTGCTAGAATATACTGCCGTTCGAAAAACGACATAACAGAAATACACAATGACCTGATATGCTTAGAAGCTGTTACTATGCTTTGAAATATGCTGTTGAGAGTTTTTTTACGATTGTCTCTTTGCCATTTTTTTGCAACTATTTTTTTGCCATGCATATCAATTATAAACTCAATTAGGTTTACCTAGGCACTGATGATTAGTTAGTACTTTGTTAATAGAAAAATTTTTATATATATAAAAAAATTAATTATCAATTCGCATAGTTAAACCTAAAAATGATTTTTAATTCTGTAAGGACGTATAATTAGGCCCTTTTTATTTTTTGTGTGTTCTCTTACAAAAATAAGCAATAAATGTAAAACATACAGAAATAAAAACTAAGCTATAAGGACACAAATGATGCGAAAAATTTTAGGATAGGGCACAAATACAATTAAAATGCCACATTACCCCTGTAAAATGGGAATTGGAATGACTCTTTGCAAACGTCTAATTGAAGAAAAATTTAAAAATTGAGGAGTAGGCAGTGTTTTGGGCCGGTTTTGCATTTGATTACTATTTCTAGTGGGAGGTTTTGCAGAGTGTAATTATTTACCAAGTATCCATAATATAGACTATGTTTACCGAACATTTTGCTCGTTTGATACTAACACACAAAAATATGTTTTTTTATGAAAAATTAATAATACTGTTATCAAATCATATACTACCCTGATAATATTTCTTTGGACCATGTTTACCAAAATCGAACCTTCAAGAAGGTTTTTTTTGAAGAGAAATCTCGATTATCTCCTGATTTCACGTACGCGTCACATTATTATAGTAGTATGTGAGTTAAGTAGGCAGGAGAATAGAATGAAATGTTAAGAATGCTGTTAATTACTCCAATAATGATCAGAATAAGGAATTTCAAAAGTCAAAAATAAGTGGCAATATTTTGTATCGAGAGTGATAAAAATTAGATGCTAGTGTAAATCACTCTAGATACTTCCGATTGCACTGACAGAATCGGGCGCCACAATCACCCCGAATAGAAAGTGCGTAGGGGGGATCCGAGGAACGCCATGTTTTTAACCAGCGCAAAGCCTCCATTTCACCCACCGCCAAAGGCGAAAAAAAGGGTGAATTTGAAAAGTCTTTCCAAAACGCTGGAAAAAACACATCCTGCATCTCCCCTACATATACATTATTAACCAGATAGTGCATCATCTGGCAAAAACGCCCTAGCTTGTTATAGTCGAGGTTGGCTAGTAGGAATTCTACCACGCCATTGACAGTCGCAGGGTATTTGACGGGATCTTTGGGGGGGACAGACACTAACAAACTAAAAAATAGGTTATATATTGTAGAGTCATCTGACTGTTAAAATTCGACTAAATTTAAACCGTTAAAAATAATGAGGTACTGTTGCAAAATTAACGCACTATTGTTTAACATTTTTTCGCTGTAGTAAACATAGGCTCGTGTAAAGTAAAGAAATAATTTTTTCAAATTTGTATTCAATTAACTATAAGATTCAAGCTTAAATATACCGGAAAAGATCAATTACGAGTTAAATGGACTTATGTATGATCTACTTTTCTCATTTAATCCAAAAATAAAAATTATATATAACCATACGCAAAACAGGATCATTTTTGCCTATAAAAAGTGATAAAATAGGTGAAATATTAAAAAAATAAAAAAATCCTATTCTCACAAAAATAATGAAAAATTCGAAAATATAATTGTACTTACTCATTGTCATTGGTTACCCCATGCCATGTATATATCCCATATGCATCCATTCCACGAAATCCGTGTACAAGTGCGCATACCACACTGAGGTGGGCAAGAACTCCGTGTTCACCGCCACCTCGACCAAAACCAAGTTGAAGTCGGCGTCCAGATTGTAGCCCCCGTTGAAAATCATTAAATTGAATGTTCTCATTCGTAACGGGACCTATAATGAGTAATGTTAAGTTTCGGAAAATTGTATGGACTGATTTGGTGGAAATTACTTTTCCAAGCAGAGTTTGCCAATGGAAAATGTGTATCAAATATTTGTTAAAATGTCGAATAAGAAATATTAAAAAACTGACGCCCCATATATGGCCTTTTTTCTAGAAAGATATATTTTTTCGTCGGTAATTAAAAAGCTAATTTGCAATTGGGTTGGATTAAAACATAAAGGTTTTTTAGTAGAGCATCTTCGAATTTAAAGTAAAAATTGAAACATTTTGTAATACAAATTTGTGAGTCAATTTATGGTTTTTAAGTGGGATCGTAAAAATATAATTTATTAGGAAATTTATTAGGAAATCATAAGTCAAAAACTAAAAACATAAAGTATCATAGAGACACTCATCTTCAAGATCATATGTTAAAATTAAAAGTTTTTTTAGGCAAATTTTTTTGTTGTAAGCGTAATGACGGATTTTTTTAAAAAAAAATAAAAACATAGTTAATTTACCTCGATCATCCTTGAGTGCAAATTGACTGGTGACGAGGTGACCCAAAATATTGACAGAAACTCCAAGATTACTTGGAGTGATGCCAATGTATTGTGGTCGGCTGAATATCTGATGGACATCAAAAATCACCTTTTTGTCCATAACTCGCTGACTTTTGAGTAGCAGCCCCAACTCAGTCGGTAAGATCATGGGTAGGTTGAGATCAAACCCATACTTTTTGAGCAAACCAAGATCGTGTCCAGTGTTTGTCTTGAGCTCGGAGGGGCTGCTGTAGATCAGGATGCCGGAATAATAGTTATAACTTAACCAATCATTTCCGGCGGAATCCCTGTCTGTATCCAAAAACGCCAATTTATTGAAGCGAGCCGACCCAAAAATATCCAGTCGCGTATCTACAGATCGGACTAGTGGTCCATTTTCAGTCGGAATCTGTAGAAAATCCCGTATATCTGGAAAGGCATCGCGGACCGCAGTCAAATCAGTATACTTTTCGGTCCAAGATAGGGCCGATTTGTATATAACGCCCTCTATGAACCTTAACGTTCGATCCAGTGAAATCACCATAGCCTATAAGGACAGAAGTTAAAATTAGGAATTTTCTACACAATCTATTTAAGTAAAGTAGAAAAATATTTTTTTGGGTTGTTTTTTTGTAGTTAAACATTTGGTTAATGCGTAGATTTTTTGACGGCATGTTTTTCTGTTTAAATACAGGACATTTACAGTTAAGAAGAGGTTAGAGAATTTAAGCTGACAAAAAAATAAGGTTCGGGATTTTCTCGAAAAATTATCAAAATAAAAACGTACCGTCAAAATCAATAATGATGTGAAAATGATGGTCTTTTTCTGAGAAATCTTTTCATAATGTTCACCCACTCCAGATAGTTATCTGACAAAAATTTTTTTTGAGAGATAAATTATGTCTATCAAATATATTATACGTTTTTGAGCTAACTCTGGATATGACTCCAGAATTCATAAAAAATCAAAAATCGCTATAAAAACAATTGAATATCTGGAATTAATTTCTATATGAATTTATGAATAAATGATTTCTTTAGAAAAATGCCATGACCCCCCTACGCACATGACAATTTATGAAAATTATTGTCTAAGTATTTATAGATCAAATATAAAAAGGTCATGACCACCTTACACAATAAACAAATAAATATTTTTTTATGAAAAGCCTAAACTGTTTTTCCTCTATGAATCTTTAGAAGTCATGAAAGTCAATAATTTAATCATAAAGTATCCACACTAAGAAAATAGTACTAATTTCTCGAAGATATAATAGTTGTTTCCAGAATTTGCTTATCTGATGCATTAAAACTCGATGTGACAAAGATTTTTTCATAAAAAGGTCGTGACCACCTTATGAACTTAATAAAAATTTTTTTCTCGAAATTGATCCCCAACTTTTTGGAGTAATGGCATAAAAACCTTACAAATTAAGACTCCTAAAGATTCTTAAGAATAAGGAAATGACTGATCATGAGTTTCTCTATGTTCCGGAAAAATATTTTATAACCAAAAATGGCCCACTTACAATGTGTGAATTTTCTCTAGGTTTCTTTTCTCTTTTCCGGAGCCGCGAAGTTGTTCTTTTGAGGGTGGAGAGTCACTGTCGAATTTTCTCTATTTAAAAAGCAGGACAACTCCTACTTGTGCTATCCAGGAAGTTTATACAACCAATTGTTGTGTAGACTAAAGATTGAGAAAGATACCAAAAATTTTATTTTGTTATTTATTAATAAGCCCCAACAGGTCCGAAAATTTTATATAAATAGAAGCAAAAATAACTACTTCGCTGCCTGTATACTTTGAATATACACGAAAACTCAGGATATATTAAGCAGTGAGTCTGCCGATAATATTTCGTAACCGAAAATGAAAAATTATTTTTACGTAAACAATTTTTTCATTTTTTCATAGAGTTGGAAAGTAATAATATTAAACCATTTAAAATAAGATCTCTAGCTATCAAGTAGAAATTTCTTTACAAATTGAAATTTTCTATATAAAACCATTTAAGAATTTAGAAATGAAAAAAATGAATCGTTATTAAGCATACTATGTAGATATTTAATTGGCCATAGGAAGCTGTCTTTTCAGTGTGATTTTTTTTGTTTTTTCTGATAAGCCATAAGTCTTTATAAAATTAAAAGTGCAAAAAAGTCACTTTAGAAACATAAGTCAAAAATACCAATTTTTAAAATGCAAAGTCATTAAATACTACAGGGTTTTTTTAAGGTAGAAGGTCAAATGTCCGATTTTATTCAATATTTTGTGATAAAAGAGTTTTAGGGCGCAAAATTGGAGTAAAAATAAATTTTAACAAAAAAATGAATCTTTGACATAAAAGTTTTTTGTCAGAAAAGTCAAGATTGATAGGTTGGTGTTGTTCTAAGCTGTGGAGGTGTCGATGTTTGAGTGAGAATTTTAAGTTGAGCGTCTTTTCGTCAATAGGTTGGTCATTTGTGATGACTTCTAGAATAGGACTGATCGTACAAGATTGACACTAGAGTTTTTCGTGGGTAATCCCTTCCAATAAATTTATGGCATGCGTATCCCCCTCGCTACCAGGAAATGAAATTGTATCATCTGAAACGGTGTAAAGGTCTTGATGCGGATACAACTCAGTACCATCACAAGGATCTGGAAATTTCGAGAACGCGTAGGTAGATTTCACATAGCGATAAGGGAGTGGATCATCCTCGTAATATGTGTCAACACAAACTTTTATACCAGCAATAATAGTATTCTGGGGAGTACGTTGTACCTCATCGAAGGTATCCACAAAGCTCTGTAAAGTACTGACAATAATATTGTCATGTAAATCAATTGAATCAACCCACAGATCATCAATTGCCTAAAAACCCAAAGTTAGATTTCGTTATTTATGTAAAGCTTAGAATGTAAAGATGTTGTGCTAAAATAATATGACCAAAAATCACTGAAATTATTAAGAACTAATAAAAATAAAAATGTTGAAATTTGCTATCAAAAATGTTGAAATTTTTTTAAAAAACGTATTTTTCAAATTTAAAATATACAAAACTTGATGGCAAGTTTAAAGTAAAGATAATCATGATCGGTAAAATATAAAGCTAGTTATTGATTATAAATTTTTGCAGGACTTACACTGGATAGTAGATAGTTCTCATTTCCAAAATAAGACTTCAGGTCATGTAGATGTATTCCTTCAAAATAATGTATCTGAAAAATTTTCTTTAAAACATAATTTAATAAATCACATATCAATAGGAAATTTTGATTTTTAAGTATCTGATAAACAAGAGCTAAAGTTGGCAACTTCTTTACAGAAAGAATTTAATAGGCAAAATTAAAAATTATCATTCTTTATAAAAAACTTAAAATTAATTTTGAATAAAAACTAACCATGTGCACTTTTCTTAGAGCAGCCATTATCTCTGTGAGAGACTTAATGTTGGCTAAAGTTAACCCCTCAAAGTCCAAGATGTTGAGATGATAATTGAGTAATTCTAAAATGTACTCACAACGAAACAACATTAGTGGATAGTGAGGGGGATAACCTAAACCCCAACTTTCATTAATTCGATCTCTAATTCCCGGATGATAAGAAACAATTCTTTCGTAACGAGCAGGACCGGAGTTAACTGCACTCAGAAGCAGGTTACGATGTCCTTGAAAACAGGAAGGATAAGGGGTATAGCAATATACCATACTTACTGCGGCTTCAACCGCATGAAGTTTAGCACGCTTTAGTGCAGCAGCAGGTCTACTCTAGAAAATTGCAACATGAATACTAATTTTGAAAAATAGAATTTAACGAAAATTGATTTCCCTCTCTTTCAAAAATGATAATAGTCAGTATGGTCGTTGCATAAACATGTATAATGTTATTTTTTCAGCAAAAGGTCTAAAAAATCATACTGTTGATTATACAAATGCGAAATTGTAAAAATCTATAAAAATTTTTTTTTGGAAAAGAGAGTAAAAGTTTTAAAAAATGAAAATAATGACTAACCAAAGCATCGCACTCTGACAGTAACCATTTGATGTGATCGGTATCGTATATGACCGCACGATGGCCATCTGCGTAGCCCAGAATTAATTTTCCAAACGAGCGATGTAAAATGGTCCGTTGCATGCTGTGCCGATCAATATGACTCATTTTTTTACAAAAGTACACACTATACGGCTATGTCAAGTCGTTCTAAAAATGTTTTTAGGAAAAATTTAAAAAAAAAGAACCGTTTTTTCTCTAGAAATTCAGTTATCATACAAATAAAACCATGAATTATGAACTAATTAAAAAGCAATCTCGTAAGGTCCAGTATATCAGTAACCTATATTCTTCTTAAAAGGGTGGGACGTGTTGATTTGAATGAATAATATATATTTAATTGGACCAATAGGAACATTATTTTTTTTAATGAATCACAAACAAAGATGACACAGAGCTACGCACAATGAGTAATTGCAGAGATAGTCATCTATGCAATACATTTGGTAGGTTTTAGGTTTGTGAAGCCTGAATAATGTGTTTTTAAAAAATAGCAATTGTATTTATAAATAAAGAGGAGATAAGTTAAAATTACACTTCTGTGGATAAATTAATATATTTATTATAAAACTGTAAATACTTGTATATTAAAAACGATGAAAACACTGTATAAACTTACTTCTAGTTCATTATAGTGTAAACATTGTAGCCAATCTGTACCCTTAGATTGCAAATAAACGAAAATAATAATAATAATTTAAGAAACTGAATCGTTAAAAATAACATTTGGTTGTTCGGCGTCGTGAAACTCTTAATGCTGAAGAAATTTCAGACTAAACATTTGTTAAGAAATGAGCTCCAAATCGGCCGAAGACCGATATAAAGGAGCTTGATGTTTTTAAATTAAATTGTGAAAAATGCGCCCCAAATCGGCCTGTGGCCGATAAAAGAAACTATTATATTTTTAATTTAAATTTGTGAAAAAATGAGCCCAAAATCGGCCGGAGGCCGATTAAAGGAAGTTTCATGCTTTCAATTTAAATATGTTAAAAATGCGTACCAAATCGGCCGAAAGCCGATTAAATGGAGTTTTATGTTTGAATTTAAATTNGCAAAAAATCAAAGAAAATTGAATCAAGTCAAAAATGCAAAATTTTTTATCTCAGAAATAGGATAAAATATAACCTAAAGCGCTCATTGGTTGGTAAAATAACAAATGCAAGAAATATTTTATTTCACACGAATACCTTTTTTTTAAAAGCCATTTCACCTCAACTGCATTGTAAAAAAATTGACAACTTTTTAAGGGTGTATTGCTCGATTTACTTAGCAGTTACTTTAATAGATAGGTCGGAAAACTTCTTTTTAAGCGAATCGATATCATTTGAAAGCGCAGAAATGATAGAATTTGCAGTTTCAACAGATTCTGTGACGGAAGTGGTAGCCGAGTTACCCTTTTTAACGTCCTCGACAATTTCACCGATTTTCTCAGCAAGTTCTGCGAGTTGTTTTTCACCTCCATTTCTGTTTTGGGTGAAGTCTTTTGAGGCGGCGGCTAGACCATCTGAAGCTTTTTGGGCAGTGGACTGAAGAATGACTAATGAAGAAGTTGAGGGGATGTCTGAAGCAAGTTGTTGGAGAGACTCGGAAAAGTCGGCAAGCTGGGCCTCAAGGACTGGGACAGCCACTTGTAATTCTTCTAATTCTACAAAAAAAATGTTAGTTTGGGCACAAAATATAAGAAATATCTTTTTTCCAACCAAAGTAAATAGGGTGTTCACATTTATATTTCGTCTTGTAGAGACGAATCGTCTGAATCAGTTCTTAAATGAACCGTTCGTTAATTTGGGGCAACTTCTTTATTTGAAAATTATTATTCAATCACAGTAAGAGTTTGAGAAATTTGAATTTAAAAATATTTTTCAAAAATTGAATTTTGGACCGTATACCAAAATTTTGCCCGTCAATCGCTTAAAAATGTAATTAAAAGAAATCAGAGGTACTATATCACATTTTTGGAGATTTAATTCAAAATATTTTTGAACATAAAATTTATGAGATTTCAAAAATTTTGATTTTGAGCGAGATCACCCTACACTTTAATACCGTTAAATTGTGTTATTTTCTATGGTTTCAAAATTGCTGTAAATCTGTCGAAAACGATCGCCCGCGAACTTTGATACATCTGCTAAGTGAGGGAGCTAACCCATGGAGCTCTTGGCTGACTTTTTTCTGTGTTCGAAGTTCCGAGCCGTAGTCAAATAGCAGTTTTTGAGGCCGGCGGTAACGGTTGGGCTGATCCGAAATTTAAGGTGGGCACTAGAGTGGCGGAAGTTTAGGAGGTTTTTACATTTAATTTAAATTTTGGCCCGCTGTAGACAAGGGTGGGCGAAAACACAATGGTTGATTTCAAAGATAGGGAACACACTTTTGAGGAAATTTTCGAATTTTGAAAAAAAAAATTAGTACGTTTGTTAAGCATGAAAAATGAGTCCAGCGAGCCGGAATTTGAAGTCGGTCACGTGTCTAGAACTCGTTAAATTCATTCATGAACAGCAAAAACTGCAAAGTTTGGTAAGCTACGTTCTGACCTTGAGTATTATAAATAACAAATCTGAATAGATATTTGGAATCGTAAAAACAGTCCGCACGGTTCGTTTTTTTTGTTTATCGAATTTCGGTCTGAGGAGCGGTAGAGAGCAAAACATGAAAAAACGACAAAATTAAATTTATAAGGACAAAAGTGATGGCAGAGTCCTTATATTTTTATGGCAGACAGTTCGTTGAACAAGGTTGGCTATGACAAAAATTTGGAGTCATATTACATGATTTGACTGTTTTATGATTTTTTAAAGAAAATAAGGTGATGATTTGCTGATTTCAGCTGCAAAGCTTGGTGAGCTACGTTATTGATTTTGGTATTATAATTAACAAATCTGAATGCATATTAAGAATGAGAAAAACAGTCCGCANAATAGCAGTTTTTAAGGCCGGCGGGAACGGTTGGGCGGATCCTTACCTTTACTCATCGGATCTCTTTTTGCAATTGTACCGACTGCTTTTTTAAATTTGAAGGTAACTATGGGACTATAAAGATGTAGATCAACTATTTTTAAACTTATAAAGCGGAGAAAAATTTGGATGAAACAATGTTAGATATAATGAATTCTATTTTTTCTGACAGCCAGATGGATTACTTAAAAACGGAATATTATTTTCCTGAATTTGATGAAGAAATTAAATCAAGTTTATATCGATTTATGGATGCTAATGAAGACAGAAAACCATACAATTTTCTAACGAGAGGTGTATATTCTTATCATGTAGCGCACTGGAAAAAGTTAAGGTTATTGATCGTCAAAAAAAATCAGGCGTGAAAAATAATATTTTCGTCTAGATGGCTCATTTTGTTTTTTGGTTCAAAACTTCATTTTTGACGATTTTCCTCAGTGGCAGTCATTAATGCATTTCAAAATAGTTTCAAATCTTGATTTGTTTTCAGCATTTGTAATACACAACTTCTTGATCTTATTATGTGTAGGGCAGGCTTCCACCTGTCGAGGCTAATATATATATGGAGACTAAAAGAGGTATTAAAAATCCGAGGATGCCATTCCTGATGATTTTTTCCGAACAAAAAAATGAAGATTTTTCCAAAATCCGAGATTTCGAATGACTGGAAATGACCTATATCCTATTACGAGGAAGGTAGATCAAAAATGCCTAGGTAAAAATACAAACCAATTACAAGGTAAAAATTACAAGGTAAAAATACAACCCAAATACAAACGAGAGTGAGACGCGCCAACCAACCAATCAAATCCCTGAATTGAACGCACAATTGGTTTGTATTTTTACCTAGGCAATTTTGATCTACCTTCCTCGTAATAGGATATATGGGTATTAAATCAAAGAGTACAAAAATTTAAGATTTTTGGAAAAATTTTTTTCCAATAAACCCTAGTTATGTGTGGCCCTCTTATGACGTATAACTAAAAAGGGGTTCTTTAGGCGCTCGCGTTTGTGTTTGACCCTTATTTTCAAATTCGCAAAATATAACCCAGTCAGTACTTTCCAGATAACCAACTCTTATTTATTAATGGCAAAGACCTTGCAAAGAACCCAGGCCAATCGATTAAAGAAGTCCAGCAATTTCTAGGCGTGCCCCAAGTCTTGAATGAAACGCATTTTTGGCTTAATGAAACTAGCGGTTTTTACTGTCTAAATGCTTCAGGCCAAACCTTTAGGCAACCAAGAACTCGTGTTGGAGCTCATAGTGGACTAAAGGAAAAAAGTTGAACTTTTTTAGAGCAGAAGGAGGGTTGCCTTTATTTTTTTTTCTTAGGAAAACTGCGTAAACGCGAATAGTGAATTATGGCACAAGAAACTTATTTTGTATTTGAAATAAAATTATCTGAAAATAAATTGGTACGAAATTCATTGGCGCATCTCGGAAAAAATTTTCATGGTGTTTTAAGCCAAAGGATGTTTTTTGGTTAATAATGTTTTGGCTCGAAATTGAATCTTATTCAAAAGAGAAAGTTTCTCTCCCAAAATTAAAAATTTTTTGAAGGATATGTTCAAAAATTTATATTGTCAAAATATGCGCCATAAGAAGCTTTTCAAAAATAATTTTATGCAAATAAGCTTAAATTCAATAATAACGAAGTAAAAAATTTGCAATTTAAAGATACAAAGTTTGTATGTTTAAATCAGGCTTCCAAAACGGATGGCTTCATCCCCTTTTCATCCCTCTTCATAGCAAAAGATAAAGAACAATCACGACCACGCCAAAAAAAATTTCTATCTTTTGCTATGAATAGGGATAGAAAAGGGATAAGAGCCATCCCTTTTGGAAGCCTGGTTTTAATTGCAAATTTTTGTATGATACAGACCTTCAAATTCCTACAAAATTCTAGAGAAAAATAATTTATTTTTCGATAATTTTCATATTTTCCAAATTCTACATAAGAATTTGATTCTTTTATTCCTTAAAAAGTAGAAATTTTTGCCGGTCCTTACCAAAGCCACAGGTCAAATTTGACCATAGACGGCGCTTCAGCGGAAATAAGATATATTTGACAAAATTTGTCAATTATTTAACTTTAAACTCTAGCAAAAAATCTTTTGCCCAAAAATGACGGTGAAAAATTGTCTACAAAGAGTCTTCATTTTAATAACATAACTGGTAAATTTTTCAAAAGATGCAAGTTGCATCATGCAACCAATCAAAAGCTCTCAATTCAATATAATTCATTTTGATTGGTTGCATTTTGGTTTAAGTGAGCAAAATTTTGGTCACTTAACCCTTGTGAGCATATAAAAAAAAGTTCCGCCAAGGCACCAGAGCCACAAGTGGCTCTACTTTGAATGTTGTTCACTAGAAAGCTTAAGGCAGTTGGAAATTTTAATTTTTTGTCTGCATAAGAAGTTGAAAGGTCATATTTTTTGGCAATTGCGACCATTTCATATTCTAGAATTTTAATTTGAGTTCTTAGAAACTATAGAAAAGCAAGGTGCACCCTATCAACGTGATACACGGTCACAAGTTGTCTCTACAATTTTTATCTTTGTCGAAAAACAATGCACAAGAATCTGGCCTACCGTCATAGTTTATGTCGCTGTGATTTATATCTCGATAAATCAAAAGTAATTTTTAAAATAAAGACCAAAAATTTTGATTGAAAAATCATGATTTTTTGATGAATGTTTATTTTCCGCCTATAAAGCAGATAAATGGCATTTTTTTTTCTATTATTTTTCGAGTAAATAAATGGTAATGAAGTACAACTGTGGACATGTTTGATTTGGTTAATGATTCACTTTTATAATAACTAAATTTTTTCATGTGAATACTTGAAAGTTGAAAAATTAGATATTTCAACTTCCTAAAAAAATGTCTGCCCCTAGATACCAAAATAAATTTTTATATTCAACTGTTATGCATGCACAAAAGACTTTCCTAAAAGACTGGCTAATCTCACATTTGATTTGTATGTCCAGTTCCGAAATAATTTTTACGGAAGTGAAACATAGGCTCAAAATCATGATAAATCAACTCCCCGAATGCCGAACAAAACATTCGAAAAGAAAATTCAATTAATTTTCTTGAAAACCGAATTCTAAATTCTTTATAAATGTATTTGAAACAAAAGATTCCTCGATCCAGTTTTTGCTTTTTTTCGATATTTAGGTTATGCTGGAGCACACAATTGTGGCTCTGTGCTCACAAGGGTTTAAAGCACACCCAACGGTTTTAAATAAAAAATTAGAAAGTTTAATTGAAAAATGGAAAATTTGAAATTTTAACAGCTGAATTAGCCATAATAATAACAAGTACGACTCGACTAGTCGACAGAAATATTTTTCGTCAAAAAATATAATTTTCACTTTTACATGAGGCGGTCGAAAAGAACAATTTACAGCTGAGACCTAATTTATGCTAGAGAAAGTTTACGATCTTGTTCACCCAAAGTACAAGAAGTGCTAAATAGAACACTTAGATTCAAGACTAAAGTCAAAAAACAATAGAAAATAAAGCTTGACTAAATATTTAATAACTGCAAAAATAAGCAAAAACGTATAGAATAAATCCAAATGCTAATTACGCAAATTTTTGTCCAATTCGTCAAATAACAATACTTCACATTTTGAAATAATAATTGCTTGTTCACCGAGCCTGTTCAAACGTTATGTCTATTACGGCACTTGTTTAGCCAGTGTTGGAGCCAAAATTTTTATATAATTCGGATTTTGAAAACGACTGATTCGATTAAATTCTCAGATAGCTTTAACTGAGCACAAATATCTAGTGAATAATAAAATAAAATATAGTGAAGAATAATTTAATTAACTCGTTTTGTTTCCCTGCATGCGCTCCTGATAATAAAGATTTCTTGATTTTTGAAAAAGAAAATTAAATTTATTAAGTTTTTGGAAGAAAATTTCAATGCATGTTATTGCTGATAAAATCTTGGAATTTATGATGTGAAACTTTAGTATAAATTCCTGGTTGCCCTTTTCCGGCACATTTATATCCGAACGATACAATTCCAAACAAAGTCCATTTTTGATCAATAAGACAAACCATTGGTCCACCAGAGTCACCTTAAAAGCTCTTAAGGGAATTTTTGGGTCGAGTTGTATGGTTAAAATTTTGAGATCAACTTTTGATGATCAGTCACCTGGAATACCACTAGCTTTTTTGTTTTTTCTTCTGTATCGTAGAAGTAAACAACATACTTGAATTAAAATGCTACCTATCTTCGCTCACTTTCGTTTTCACCTTGTGAATAAAGCATTATTAGTTTGTGGTAGTCCAGGTTGCATCATCCCAATATCCCTTTTCCAACCTAATTTGATCTTGAAAATGAAGGCTATCTTCATAGCGCGTGTTCGAATTCCACTTATGTTGTCTTAGTGACTGTCTTGAGTATAAAATTAAGCAAGGGTACTTGATATTGGGAGCGCCAAAGTTGATTGCTGCGTAATGACTAAGGCAATCACTAACACAATCTCTTAAACAACATAAGTGGGACTCGAACACTCGCTATAGAGATAACCGTCATTTTTAAAAAATACTTTATAGACAAAAAGTCTCACCTTGACAGGTATCAATTCCACCTTCTTCAAAACCAAAACAAGCTTGAGTACCGTCCATTTTAACTCTGTCGTATCTTTGGAGAGAAATTTCATGTTAAATTTTAAAAAATTAAAACCAAAAATAACTATACAATTTTCTGCCAATTTCCTTGAATTAAAAATTGATCCTCCAACAATTTCCCCATTATTTCCACTTCTTCCTCCAGTATAAATTAGATTGCAACTTTTTGCGTCAAAATATTGCAAGACAGCCGCGCCTAACTCATCGGCGAAAACTCGCCCATTCCCCTCAGTATCACCCCAGCCTGATGTCAGACAATGAACTTGACGTCGATCAGGTAATTCGAAATCTTTGCAAAGGATTTGATAACTTTTCGAATTATATCAATCACGGGCCTCCTAGAACATATCCATGAGCCTGATCAAAAAAATTCTAAGACTTTTTTTCATTACAGCATAGCATAAAAATGATTACGTGCCCATATATTCAAAAAATAAGGTTGTCCAAAATAGTACTGTTTTTTTTCAAAAAGTACCTAAATCACTTTTTGAAAAAAGTGACGAGCATCTTTAAAAGTTTTTAGGATGTTTTTCATTACAGCGAAGTCCATGAACAATCACGTGACCTTCAAATTAATAAATAAGGTTTTGGTTCAAGTACACAAATAGTATTTAAATTACACCAAACAAATTTTAGGATGAATAAGCACATAATCCAAGAATTTTGAACATAATGTCATTTTCCAAAAACGTCATGTGATCTAATTTTCCAAGAAATAAGGATTTATATACAATTGTATGACAGATTCCAAACCTTATTTTTTATTTATTTCATCACCTGATTTTATTTGGACTATGCTGTGATGAGAAAAAAGTCTTAAAAAGTTTGTAATTTATCCTCAAATTATTTTTGACGTAATTTGAGTACTTCTTCAAATAACCGTACAATGTTTTTTTAAAAAGTACTCAAAATATTTGAAATCGGATAACGGATTTGCGTTCTACGCTAACGATTACACTAGGATGCATAGGATATAAGAAAACCTAAGTTTATTTTGTACCTTATTTTAGCAATTGTGCTATAATCAGCTTCAACGATCGTATTATTATGTGAACTTATACATTACCACACATAACTCTGAAACTTTCGTGTTTATAACTTTGAGGGTAAGATAATTAATTTTATTAGAAAAAGTTTGATTCTTATTTCTTTATAAAAATCAAATCCCTATTCTGGTGGTGGCATACAAGCTGGACTAACGTATTCCGTAATTTCGACTGGCTGCTTGAATTTCAGAAGTGAAATATCGTTGGAAACTTGATTTTTATTATAATTTGGATGATTTGTGGCAGTGTCGATATCTACATATTGGAAACCGACTTCGTCCTCGGCGTCGCGGTAGTCTGAATGAAGCCTTTACACAAATTTAGGTTTCTATGTTCGAAAAAACATAACTTGGCAAGTGTTTTCAATTTTAGAAGGAGTTTTACAAATTGTACATTTGAATTGTACATTTTATTTGAACATATTATATGTTCAAATAAAAAAAGATATCAAAATGTAAGAATGAAGTACTTCACCAAATGCGATCAAACGAAAATTCATAAGAGTTGATTTGGGAAGTTAAATCATGAAATATAAGGAAAACATTTTTTCGTCAGAATTTTTTTATTATTTCGTCAAACTTTTCTTTATCGTCAACATTTCTGTGAAACAAAGCCGCTTGGGCCCACATTTAAACATTTTAGAAAGTTAATTACAAGTCTGACGAAAGAAGTTTTTGACAGAAAACTGTCTTTGGTTTTGATAAAATTTTGATAAAAACGCACTTTTGGCAAATAAATGAAAAATTCTGTCGAAAAAATATTTTAACAAAAAATATTTTGTCAAAAAAATATTCTGTCGAAAAAATTTTCCCCCGAAATATGACGTCATTTATGACGCACTTCAAGACATTTGTAATAAAAACTCAAAATTTCGGGGATATTTGCTCTTTTGGCGATTTGGGCACACGAATAATTTTCGCAAAAAATCGTGAAGTTGCGTAGGGTCATTCCGGCGATATTTGGCGGCCCAATTTGGGCCTTTCCCTGTATTTTTTAAGTTAAACTTTGGCGTTTTAATTTTTTTCACCCAAAAAAAATATTTGTAAATTACCTCTTTTGGTATGTCCGACAGAAATTCCATAATGACTTGATCTTTTTTCGATGCAGTGAGCAGCCGTAATCGCAAACATGGTCGAGACTAAAGTGGCTCCACAGAAATGCATTTTGGTTCTTCTTTCTCGAAGACAAACTTGCCATGGGATTGCTCCAGGTCCAGTGGTGAAACCATTGATAACTCTCGTTTCCACGCTGGCAGCAACGCTTGGTTGATCATCGTTTTGGTTTTCGTGATTATTTTCTTCACTTTGATATGAATTTTTTATATAATTTGAATTTAATTCTTAGTAGAAAAATATCGATTCGGAATTAAAAAAAAATTAATAGATTACAAATCTTAAATTAAGATTGCAAAATTATTTTGCATACCCTAATAAGTAACCTTCATTGGGAGGAATTGAATACAGCGGGGGCCCAATATTCCCGAATATGGGGCAATATGGGGCACCTCTTTTGTACTGGTGGCCTATATAGGAACTATTATTTTAGCTAAAAATGGTGATTTTGCGTAGGTTGAATTCGGCAATATCAGCACTTTCGGCGATATTGGGCCCCCTGTATTTATCATTTTGGTCCTTAGGCCCCCACCTGCGCAACAGTGTTTTCAAACACAGGCCAAAATGGAAACCTCTATAAGTGCCTTTTATTGTTGTTATTCAATTGTTTTTGAGACATCTCAGAATTAATTATTTGTCAGCTCATGTAGTATTCAATGCAATTTTAAATTTACACTGTCTAATTTCATTAAGTACCTACCTTTCTGGGCCTGTATCACTTTTCTGTAAAAGTATTATTTCTTAATTTTGACTGTGGTCAAAAGAACCACTGGTCATACAGGGTTTCACATAAAATCCTCATTATAAATTGATATCATATCATATATTATAATGAGGATTTTATGTGAAAATCCTGTATGACCAGTGGTTCTTTTGACCGGTCTCGGGTCTTTTTTCCCGCATTATGCGGGAAAAAACCACGTTTTTTTTTCCCGCTTAAAAACTTTGGTTTTTTTCCCGCATTTATGCAGGAAAAAAGAGAGTTAGATTTTTTTCCCCGCCATTTGTTTTTTCCTGCATTTGAGCGAATTAATATTTTTAAATTATAAAGTTATAGATTTATTAGTTGTACAATATATAAGATAAATTAAAGTATAGTTAAAAGTAATATTTACTGTTATTTTATGTAAATTTTTCGATAATTTTTTGTCGATTTTTTTCTATTTGGTCGTTGCTAAAAATTTTGTTCCTCGCATTCTAAATGAATCAACTATTTCAGTTATTTTTGTCGAAATGAGCCTACCGCTGGGCGTGATGGTCTAGTTATTCCATATTGATTTCTGTTTTAGCCAAACTTTACATACTTTCGAAAATTATGAGATCTTTCAAGGCTTTAATTCCATCAGATAGCAGCCTACCTGAAATACTCCAGACAATGGCGTGTTCAATAGCCATTAGGCGCTCGACCTGGTTTGTTTTCAAGTCAAGATATTTGGAATAATTTTGATAATCGTAGGAAACCAGCATAATTTTTTCGTCATTTAAAAATCTTTTTTCCACATAATTGATACATTTAATCAATTTGATTTGAGTAGAGTATCATACTGATGATTTGCGGCTAAATTATCCAAATTATCAAGTAAGGTTCTGTTTAATTGTAGAATAATGTGAATTGGAAAATAGCTAGTTTTTTTTTTGCACGGTATAGAATTTCGAAAATTTCTTGGATTGAATCTTTATGAAGTTTTGAAAATTTCATTTTTTAGCTCTTCACTTAATTTTTTTTTTTCAAATCTTTGACCAAATGAAAATAACAAGTGCTTTTATTTTCTTCAATCTTTTAATATAAGTTAATAATTCGGAATTTGGCCGAGTTTTATTACAACTTAGCCCAAAGTTTTCAATTGCCGCCTCATTTTTGCACGTTTATAACATTTACCAATACTAACATCTGAAAATGTTGCGATTGCCTCGTAAATGAACTTTTTTCAAAGTATCATCAATTCTTGTTTTTTCATCAGATCTGTTGCAGTTGTCATTGCCATGTTATGAATCCCAGAGGGTTGAAAATCATCTCATAAATTTTTATTAAACACAATTTCATTAGTGTTGTCCATTTTTATGACATTCAGTGTTCCTGTTGGCGTTTTTGGTACAAATCTTCGTTTTTACAAAAAGACTCATTCTGCCAAGGCATGTCGCAATAACGCAATTTATATTTTGATGAAATGTTTTAGTTGTTCTTTCTATGTGATAATTTGTGAAATTAACCATTACTATAAGAAATTTTATAAATTGGACCACCAATTTCCCACGAACTACGCCGTTTTAATTTGTAAAGTGTCCACTCTTCTACTTCAATATCATCTTCACATTTTTGAGCTATCAGAAAGATATTTGACCTTTTTATGGGCAGGTTCAAGCATCAGAAAAATTTTGCCCAAGGTGTTTCATTAGCCATTTAACGTGCGACCTGAAATGTATGTCGTCCAAATTTTCATAAATCACCATCATTCTTGTTGAAGTTAACATCACAAACTCCTGGGTCGTCTCCATTTCAAATTCTTCCTCGTTCAGTTTTTCAAATAAAACATAATCTGATTTGAAAAAACTGTTTTTTTTCTTAGATCGAAAAATTCTAGAAAATTTTCAAATGCGGGAAAAAACGCCCAGATTAAATTTTTTTTTTCCCCGCATTTGAAATGCGGGAAAACAAGCATGCGGGAAAAAAAACGCGCTCTCTAGAACGATTTTTTTATTCTTTCGCATGAATTTTGCTGTGGAAAACCCGTCAGTCGGTTCTTTGACCACAGTCAAAATTAAGAAATAATACTTTTACAGAAAAGTGAGTACAGTGGCCCCAGAACGGTACTTAATGAAATTAACAGTGAATTTAAAATTGCATTTGAATACTGCATGAGCTGACAAATATTAATGTCTGAATGTCTCAAAAACATTGAATACACAACAATTTTGCCTTAAAATTTTGAGATTAAATTTTTTTCTTCATTTTTATTTTTTCTGTAATCTTGTATTAAACAAAATAAAATCCAATCTTGCACCATAATCTGAATATTCTGAATACTCCGAATAGTCAGCATGCATCCTCTTTTATATCATAATGGTCGTCTTAAATTGAATTCTCAAAAATAACGACGGACTAAAAAAAACGATTTGAACCCACTTATGCAACAACTTTAAATTGCGGCTCAAAATTAAAGCAATAAAATTTTCAATAAGTACGGAATGAATAATAATTGAGCATAAAAAGCCTAATTTAAGAGTAACGTAACTCGATCGAGAAAGACGATCGAGCAGCTCGATTCGAGCTGGATGCCTGCTCAATTACTATTCAGATCGACTAAATTTTTCGACGATGGGTTAATAAAAATAAGTTTTTAAAACTACCGAAAGTGAAAAAACTTTCTATGGAAACGACCGTAGATACCCTCAAAATAATTCAAGGTCAATCTCAAAGTCACGACATATTTTTAATAGTCAACTGTGTACATTTTTGTCCTTTTACTCACAACCAAGACATAAAAATAAATGCAAATTAAACAAAAAAATGTGTAAGAGCGGCTTTCTTAGAGAGAAAACATAGTTTCGCTCTCTAGCGCCCACGTGTTTATAATTGACCCGTGATTGGTTATTCAGCAATTTGAATGTCAACTCTGAAGTTTTCATATATTTATTTTGCCTCCGGCTCGTTTCAAGATCTTATGATGAGAAACCGAGTATCAAAAAATTAAGCCGATCCAATGTATGATCTAGAAAACGATGTATTTCAAAATTAAACATTCAGTACTTTTTTGTGGACAAATTTACAATCTCAGAGGCGTGAGACTCAGATCATTTTCATGGCCGATTTGTGCTTTACAATTCCCAGGAAATATATTTGGGAACAGTACCTTTTAAGAACCCTAATCTGGTATAACCGTGGTTGTTGTAGGTTTTGCTGTTGATGTGAGATGGCAAATCCCAAAGAAATCGCAATTATCTCTTTTATATCTTCGGCTTGGGCATTTTCCGTATTTTGCTCCATTGTAAGTTTGGCCTGTTATCTTAGCATGAGAACTCAATTCAGTGATAGGTTTTCGCAATCTTGCTATATTTCCTGCGTCACTTAAAATAAAACATGACATAAGATTGAAAAGAGAGTTATTTTCACCAGATTTTTTGCTAAACGCATCAATTGGTCAATTTTAAAATTAACTTTTCACGAAAATTTTGAAAAATTTATAAAAAGTACGGGAAATCCTAGTCTTTTGCTAGCGAACTGTCGCTAAAGTGTCGAAATTTTTTTAGAAACTTTGTTTTGTGTTTGTTTGCCGTTGCTGGAATCCAGTGAGTTTTAAAATAAGTTGCTAAACTTACCCAGGTAACTTCGAATCGCAATTCAAGCCAGTTTTACCTAAACAAATAGTACAAGAGTTTGAATAAGTCCCGCATTCTGGAGCGGCTATAAGTTGGCTCAAAATTTTGTTATAATATTTTTCAAAATATGTGTGTTAAAATTTTGCATTTTCGGACCACTGGTCACCAAAAAGGGCCAAAAATTGCTTTGCGTCGGTTTTTTCTTACTTTTATACATTTGCAAGTGACAATGGACAATTTAGGCCACTCCATATTGTTTTATTTCAGAAAGTAAGTTTGCTTTTAAATTAATATTATAACACAGCTAAGTCAGGGTTCTATGTTTTTTGAAGCGTAGGTTTTTAAATGGATCATTAGAATTAGTTTCTCGTTTATTCAGGAAACTAAAAGTCAACGACGTTCCACTCAAAGTAATTATACGCAGTTTTAAATTTCGAAACTTTTGGTACAATACAGTCGATGTGAATTGGCTTTTCAAAAAAGGGGCATGCGTCTTAATTTTCTAGCCTATCGAGTAAGTAGAAAATGAGCTAATCATGAGCAAACTGATCATCAGTAATAATTTATCTTCCAATTTCCTCCCCTAAGATTATCAAAAACAATAATTCCAAAAAATACTATGAGTTTTAGTATGAAAGTTGACTAAATTAATCTTCAATTATTTTTTGCGTGAATTCAAATAACTCAAAAAATATTTATTTCAATTCCTTCAGGGATTAAGCGCAAAAATAAGGAACACACGTTATTTAAGTCATAAGGTTCAGCTTTATAATCGAACATTATTAAAATTATTTTCTCTCTTGATAATATAAATATTTGCGAGCTCTGATCGGTGGAAAGTGGATCTTTTTTTCTTCTTTTTGCTGAAGATGACTCATAATTTCCAAAATAATACCATCTACCAAAATATTCCGACTGCATTGCATAAAAAAAATATTTTCTGATAATTATTTTTATATAAGAACAATTTTGGTTATTTTGTTTAGTGCGTAAGTAAAACCTCATTATTGATACAAGTCTACATAACGCCCTAACTCGGCGGTAGTTGACATAGTATTTTGAGCCAAAAATAAGGTGCTTGCTTGACCAGTCGAAGGCCTGGCCGCTGGTTTTCGTTTTCTTGGTCTCCTTGTTGTTGTTTTTTTGGTAGTTGTAATTT
Organism: Oikopleura vanhoeffeni; assembly: GCA_004367855.1. Lineage (NCBI taxonomy): Eukaryota > Metazoa > Chordata > Appendicularia > Copelata > Oikopleuridae > Oikopleura > Oikopleura vanhoeffeni. The sequence continues at coordinate 36,072 of SCLH01001922.1, read as the reverse complement.
TGATAGTTGTGGTTGTTTTGGTTGTTGTTGTAGTTGTCGTTTCGGTAGTTTTCATTTTTGTTGTTGTCAATATAGTTGTTCTTGGTGCTTGAAAACGAGAAACTCTTTTTGATTTACTGAATGTCGCGAATGGTTTACTGGTTGACGTTTCCCAAAATGTGGTTTCTGGTGGACAAGTTGGCACTTTGCAGTATCCCCAAGATGTTCCTAGTCTTCCACCATTTGGTTGAATATAGCACCAAGGACCCCTAGAATCTTTATCTGGATTTCGACAGTAATTGTGATAAACACCATCTTGAGGCCGTTTTGACCTTTTAGGAGTCCGCTAAAAAATATTTGATGAACAATTTTTATGATTATCAAACTGAATTGAGTTCTAGAAGTTTTATAAACACTTCATTACATAATGCACAATTTGTAGTTAATTAGATAATCATTTTTTGCGTTGAAATTTTAGATTCTACCTGACTATCTATTTGGCTAAAAAATGTTGCTGATTGGCTTAAAAACAAGATATTTACTATAAAGAGTATATCGAAATCCTCATTTGAAAATTATGAATCACATTATCCGACCAGCGGATGCAAATTAGAACAATTTTAGAGCTACTTTTTTATTTTCAAAATTTAATTGAAGGCTTCGCACTTTTATTAAAAGTCTTTTACAATACTAGTATACTCAGTATTGTAATTCATTATTACTTTGGAATTAGTTTCTTCAGATATGCGTATCTTATTTAAGGGGGTCGGTGCATTTTGACAGATTTGAACTTTTTTCAAATTATTTTCTCTTGATGGGAAACTTTTTACGACTTCGAAATTTTTAAACAAAAACTTTTTCGAACGTAAGTTGCCACTTTTGCGCTTACTTTGAATAATATGATTTTTTTCAGATCGATTATTTTTAATTTATAAATCTTCCTTTGAAAAAACACTCACAGAACGCGCGTTTGCTATCAAAGGTGTCTAAATTACATTTAAATTTCTTTTTTTAATTAGAAGCTCTCAAAACGCTCTCGACGACCAGCGAAAATTTATATAATTTGATATAATTTGTACGTCAAAATCTAAAATTAAAATTTTTGAAAAAAGACGAAAAAACGTCATTTTAGCACATCGAAAGCAATATTTATTTTGATGAGTTTAATTTATTAAATTTTACGAGCTGGATAGGATGGGTCGGGCTTACAAATTGGCCAGTTTCGGTGAATAATTTTTCTTTAAATTCTGGATAAAAAAGGCTTGACGGATTTCTCCGAACGTGTTTCATTGCTCTAACATAACTGACTTAGAGTATAAACAAGAGCGAAGAAACAAAACAGAAGACATATTTAAATATAGGAAAGTATCATTCCCAATATTTTCAGCTAAGGATTCAAGAAAAATTAATTTAAGAACTTTTGAACAAGAAATGGAGAAAATTTTCAATATATTTCCAAAAAGTTTCGACCGAAAATCTCAAATAAATGTCATATAATTTTTCAAATAGCATATAAAAATATGTGGTCACCTACGCGAAAAGTTAAAGTGGCCGGCCATGGCCATGGCCATTTTGAAGATTTTGTTTCGTTGATTTAAACAAATACTGTAGAAAAAATTTGAAGGAAAAATAAGACATTTTTTCATAATGTTCGGAAGCCTTTTTCAAAATTTCTCATAATTTGTCGAATTCGAAAAGTTTAATTCGAACTCAAATTTTTTAAAAAAACAGTAATTTGGAAATTCTGTAGTTACAAAAATTGCCTGGAGTATAAAACATTACTTTGGTGGTATATTGAGAAGAATATATAAACCCAGTAAAAAGTTTTTCATCAAGAGCCCATATCGGTATCTGTCAAAATGCACCGACCCCTTAAGTTTTAATGTTTATTTGACACAATTTTCAAATTGTGACGGTGATAGCAGTATAAATTATACTGTATAATGCAATATTATTTGACCCCACCTGCACGCGATGTTCTATTTCGTACCTGCACCTGAGTGTTTTTAAACACACGATGAGTATGTTATCTCAAAAAATGGCTGATTGCAAAACATTAATTTTCAAAAATTGAGTTAAATTAACCAGGTGGTGTCAGATAACAAAAATAATGATGCAAAAAATTTTCGCTTGAAATAATACCTCCCATAAGTATATACATAAATTCAAATTTGGTCCCAGTCACGAGATAGAAGAAATTGCTATTTGCACCACCAGGTGGCGCCAGATGTCAAAATAAATAATTTCAAAACATTTCTCTCCAAAAGTTAGCTTTTTACTCAAGCGCTCTGTTTTAATCAATAATTTTGTCTGATCGACTATATCTGTTGGGAATCAAAAAATATTTCTAAATAAGTTCAAAATATTAATGAAAAAATCACGTTTTTTAGGAAAAAATTGTTAGTTTTCTCGATTCAATAAAATATTTGATATTAATATACAAATAAAGCAAATATGGTATAAAAAGTATCACTATGGCATACATTTTAAAAACAAATAATATAAATTTTCTATATTCCATTTATCACAACAATTCAAATAAGATAAGTTGAAATTTCACTCCCAAAAAAATATTTTTGCTCTAGGTATGTCCAAAAGGCTAATTTTTCTTGCAAATTATACTTAAAACACTTTCCTAAAAACTGGCTCATTTGAAATTTTAATTCCAAATTTGGATCAAAAAGTATTTTTTCGGAAGTTAAACTTAAGCGAAAAATCGCTTTTCAATCAACTCATAAAATTTGAACCTAGGATCGGAAAAATTTTTAAGAAATATTTTTAGATTGACATTGTTAAATTTTAAAATGTATAATAAGGAAAAGTTTCTGCGATCATTTTTTCCATCATTTTTGGCTGATTTGAAGTGGCTTTAGCCTTTCAAAAGACTATATGTCGCGAAGAGTTAAACTCACCCTAATTCTTGAATTTAAGAATAAGGGGGGAACTTTCGGGAATCTCTTCCGATATTCCGGTGAGAAAAATAATACATGTACTTCCCGAAAATATTTTTGGTCTCTGTGATTTAAAACACATTGGTGCTGTTGGGGATTAAGTTGAAAAATTAGAAGTAAATAAAATAAACTGGAAAGAGGATATCGAAATTAAATACAAAAAATTTAGTTACTTTGTTATTTATCAGGAATATTCGAACTTTACTGTTTGTAATTCAGAAGTTAAAACTAACACTATAAGACATTTGGATTTTTGTCAGGGATTTTTTAACTTTTGCTGTAGTTTTATTGTCCGAAAGGCGGTATTACTGGAATCTCAGGTTATTTTGGTACTCAAATCTTGCGACGATATGTATGCCAATTATTCTTAATTAAGTTTTCCGTACTGACTAAGCAAAAAATGAAAATGAGCGTAGTCATGATCTCAAGTTTTCTCACTGAGTGGCGCTAAAGTGAATATTTTATATTCGCCCTTCATTTTTACCTGGACAGCCAAATCACTGAATTTTAACTTGTTAACTGAAAATGTAGTCAATCTCAAATTTGGCCGTGCCAATTAATTTTTCTCAACAGTAGATAACCCAAAAAATATTTCAAGGTCAACTCGGATTTGCTTCAAGAATTGCGCCATGAGATTCATAGAAGTCCGCTTTCAAATTATGACCACGAGGAACCCTAAAAAATTAGTTTTAAAAAATTCAAGATCAACTTCATCTTGAGTTCAGCAGGTTACCACAGAAAGCGAGTATAAAATGTGCGCTTTAGCGCTATCTGGTTTGCAAACTTGAGGCCGCAAATTCTGACACCACGCAATTTTACGAAAAAATTATTCTTAATTCGAGAAGCTCTTAAATCAAAGGAGAATTTCTACGTACCGCTCCCCATTTTATACATTTTCTTCCTCTTCTTGTAGTGTCCACTGTTCCTCGAAATAAAAATCCAGTATCTCCCTCTTCAAGACAGTTTTCAGCATGTGCACTTATCAGAGGCAAAATCAACGATAAAATAGAAAATAAAATCATAATTTTTACGATTTATTTATTGATTTGAGTCGGTAAGGGAGTTGCAATTGTTTATTGAACAAATATTTAGAAGAGTTTAAGATAAATATAAGTACCTAAGTTGTAGTTATATTACTGTCAAGTTAAAAAAGTTTTAACTATTCTAATTATTGGGGAAAATGATAAACCAGATAAAAAAAAATTGTCAGTAACAAATTCTAAACGTGTGTAAAAATTTATTTCTTGCGATTTGACTGAGTCAAATTGACTCCTCGCATGACTTTGCGATGAATTCAAAAATAACTTTTTACTGTTTTGAAACAGAATAAAAATTTTAATGTAGAATTTAAAAACTAAAACATTATCGACAAAAAACAGGAGAATTTTGCGGGGATATTTCGGTTTTTTGTTCAAATTACCGATTTTTTGCAAATTAGCGCACAACTTAGATTATTTTTATCGTAAAAATGAGCTAATTTCGGACCAAAATAGACAAAAAAGTTGGTTTTGGTTAGTTAAGGGGTGGTCGAGGCAATCTGGACCTTTTTAAACGGCGTCTCAAGAATAAACGGAGAACAGTAGTAACTTCATTATACTTGTCATGCAAAGACAAATTTGATAATCGTTGAGATCAAAAAAAAAAATTTCCATTAGAATGGGCTGCTCAACTCTAAAAAAGTGCCAAAAATAATCTTAAAATTTTGTCAGCCTTCGTCCAATGACCCAAGTTTTCACGATTTTCACAATATGACCGTTTATTTACGTGAAATTGACTTCGGGCCGAATTTTGATTGTCTAGGGTGCGCTAAATCGCAAAAAATGAGTCATTTTTAATTTTTCACAGCAATTCATGACATCTTGCGATTAGCGCACCTAGGAAAAAAATAAAAACCGGGACCTAACGCGATTCCCACGTGAAAAAAGATCAATCGTGAAAAATCGTAAAAAATTGGGTCCATGGACGAAGGGCGAGAGCAAAAAATTAAGATTAATATTTCCAAATATTTCTAAAATAACAGCACATTTTTCCGTATACGCATTTTCGCTATTTTCGACAAAGAAAACTCACGAAACCGTTTAGTATGCCCACGATGGTTCTCCGTCCGACCGTAACCGTGAGGCTTCATGTACGCGTAAGAACAGAAACTTATCGCCAATATATTGGAGGAAGAAGAAGGCTATCCTAGATACTTCACGAGATCTCTCAAAGTGATTATTGTTGTTTTTTTCGGGTTTTTTGTCCGTTGCTGCCTGGAACGGTTCAAGTAAACCGTACACAAAACAATGAATAAAAATGCCGAAAATCGAAGAAGGAGATAGGTTTCAGCTTTTAAGGAAAGGATTATGAATGTTGATGTGGAGAAGGGGATCGTGTAAAATACTTTTTGCGGTTTTGATATAAATATAAGCAATATCACTGTTTCACCACGTGTAAGTATTTGTTCGAGTAACCACTGAGATCCGGTATCAGATTTGTTTCACAATTTCAAGGATTTTAAAATGAAAAATTTATCAAACCTAAGGTACACGTATGTCTATGGAGACAATGTCGAAATTATGCTCAAAATTGAGTATCTTACGTCAAGTCGAANTGAGGCTTTCATGTACCGTATAAACAGAAACTTTATCGCCAATATATTGAGGAAGAAGATAGGCTATCCTAGATAGCTCTTCACTGAGATTCTCAAAGTATTTATTGTTGTTTTTTCGGGTTTTTGTCCGTTGCTGCCCTGGAACGGTTTCAGTAGAACCTTACACAAAATAATAATAAAAATGCCGAAAATCGAAGAAGGAGATAGCTTTTCAGCTTTTTAAGGAAAGGATTATGAAATATTTGATTGTGAGGAGAAGGGGATCGTGTTAAAATACTTTTTTGCGGTTTTTGATATAAATATCTAGAATATCACTGTTTCACACGTGTAAAATATGTGTTTCGAAACCACTGAGATCCGGTTTATCAGATTTTTTTTCACAATTTCAATGATTTTTTAAAGTGAAAAGTTATTCAACCTAGGTACAGTATGTCTAGGAACAATTTCTGGGAAATTATGCTCAAAATTGAGTATCTACGTCAATCGAACGATTTTGACCATCTAGACTCAATTATTTAAAAGGTAACAATGCCGTTGAAATTAATTTAAAAAATCAATATTTTTGCCTGTATCTGCTCATGCCTGGTCAAAAATAATTTGACTATCAGAAGAAGCGCACATTTAAGCTGATACTTTTGTTTCTGCACACAAATCCGACGAATAATAAGTGAAACAAAACATAATCTACACAAAATAATTGAACGCTAGCCAATGATCATGCGTATGATCAGGTGCGTGCAAAAGGAAATTCTCGGCTAAATCTGACTGCCAGAAAGTACCTTTATACAAACTTGTATGTATCTGAAATTCTCCTTAATATTTTCAATATTTGTTTTATTAACAATTGCAACTCCTTTACCGATGCAAATCAATAAATACATCGTAAATATTATGATTTTATTCTCTATTTTATCGTTTATTTTGCCTTTGATAAGCGCACATGCTGAAAACTGTCTGGTAAAGGGAGATACGGGTGTGTCATTTCGAGGAACTGTAGACACTACCCGAAGAGGGAAAAAATGCATCAAATGGGGATTGGTACGTATAATTTTACGGTATAAATACAGTAAGGATAATTTTAGTCTGAGAAATGTTTAAAACACCATATTTCACCTCTTGACGCTTATTGGTTAATATGACTTAAAAGTTCTACGGTAAGCCTCTTTAACCAATGAGCGTCGAGAGTTTTAGTTTCGGGAATTAAACATTTTTCAGGCTAGCATGTTCAATACTGTACATAAAAGAACTATTTTTTAATTTCGAGGCCTGACATTTTATTAAAAATTGTCAATTATAAATTCACACTAATGCAATTTGTAGCCTTCGTTTCATACCTTATGTGCGAAAAATGGTTTTTGCTCTCCGAACTTTTAAACTGTACTGCATTACTTATCTACCTAGGTAGGATACGATAATTTTGGCTCACAAACGGGTTGCCGAATAAGCCAATCAACGATATTTTTGACACATTATTTTAATAGTTGCTGAATAATTGGATTTTAAATAAAAATTTGGAAAAAAAATTCCTAGAATTCTTTTCAAGATTAATTTATAAACATCAGTTGTTGATTGCATATTTCATAGCGAACTCCTAAAAGATCAAAACGGCCTCAAGATGGCGTTAATCATAATTACTGTAGAAATCCAGATAAAGACTCCAGGGGTCCTTGGTGCTATATCCTACCAAATGGTGGAAGACCGGGAATATCTTGGGGATACTGCAAAGTACCAATTTGTTCAGCAAACAAAACACCGATCACAACAACGATAACAACAAAAACAACAACAACAACAAAAACATTGCCAACGACAAAATCAATGACCACAAAGACAACGAAAACAACATCCGCATTCACAACAACAACAGAATTCACGACAACAACAACGACGACAGAAAAAAAACCAACGAAGACAAAATCAACAACAAATGCAACAACAACAAAGACAACAACAAAATCAACAACAAATAAAACAACAATAAAGCAATCAACAGCAACCACCAAAAGAACGGCAACAACTAAACTTCTCCAATCCGCACTACCGTTTGATATGAGAATGTGGGGATCAATGGGAGGTGTTAACAAAATGAACCTAGAACAGGCTCCAACGTCAAGCACAACCTCCACTACGACAACCAGTAAACCAAGAGTTGCTTTGATTCCAGCATTAACAACATCCAAAACGACAGCTACCAAACCGACAACAAAAACGACGACAAGAAAACAAAACCAAATAATAAAACCGTCAAATGGCCAAGCAAAACCTTTCTTTTTGGCTCAAAATTGTTAACTTTATAAGTTTAAATTTTCAAGACATCCAGCGAAATTTCTCAGAAAGCGTAAGGGGCGTTTTTGGTACGGTGGTCATCACTTGAAAATACTTTCTAAATAAGCTTTCATGGTGCTCATAAGACTGAAAATTCGAAATTACACAATTTTTGAAAAATTAGACAATTGTCCCATGTATAAAATCATTTTGAGCCAACTTTAAGCTGCTCCAGAATGTGGGACTTATTCAAACTCTTGTACTTTTTGTTTGGGAAAAACTGGTATAAATTGCGATTCAAAATTACCTAGGTTAGTTTTAATAGTTAATTTTCGAAATTCACAAGAGTTTAAATAATGCTTGCAAAATCAAATCGGCATACAAACATGAAAAAATTATTAACAGGGGGGGGGGCAAATTTTTCGGCAAAAAAGTTTCGGCGATATCGGCAAATTCGGCAATATTAGCACATTCGGCGATATGGGAACAGAAATTAAATTTTTTTTTTAAATAATAAAAAATGCATAGACGTTCGAAATGACGTCATATGTCGAAAATTGTATTAATTTTAAAAGGAGTTTCACAATAGATTCGTATAACATAAATCACCAAAATGCGTAGAATTAATTACTCCACCAAAGGCAATCAAATAAAAGTTGAAAAAACTAGATTTAGGAAAGTCAATCCTAAAAATGACGTCATTCATGACCCTCAAAAAGTAATTTGAGTTAGAAATCTCAAAAAATTTTGGCGATATTGGCTCATTCGGCGATATTGACACCGGAAGTATTTAAGCTAAAAATCGTGAAATTGCGTAGGTTTTTTCGGCAAATTCGGAGATATCGGGCTCCCCCCAGTATTGGACATTCTAAGCAAACATTTGAATTTATCGAAATAGTTCAAAATCAAGAGTGACTTCGGTTTAATAAAGGATATATCATATATGTTTAAAACATTTGTGAAATATTTCAACTCGTTATTTTTTTCAATGTGACTTACAAATTGTATTATGCAGTCGGTGTCTTCTGGTAGAAGGTATTAATTTTAGAATTACAAGTCATCTTGACCAAAATTGGACAAAGGATTGACCAATGAGCGCGCTTGATATTTTTATCATGAAATAAAATATGTCAAAAAATTTAATTAAATAGGTGAAAACCCACCAAAAAATTAAATTTAATTTTTATGGTCGATTATGGTGCGAAAAATCTTAGGAAATTAAATTAAGTTAAAAAATCATTTGTAATTGATCAAAAGGATAGAAAAAATCAGACGTCCTCATTGGTTTGTTAGATTAATTACACCTCCTTTTAAGGATGTGGGCGACGATATCTCAGCTTTACGTATAATACTTTTTGATACACTTTTGTTGTAGAGAATTTTCTGCCAAGTTTTTTAACTTGTAAGATTTTTTTAGGTTTCGAGATTTTTCCAAAGAAAAGTCGGTTTTTCGGGGGTTGAAATTAAAGGTTAAAATTGCCCTATTTTGTAGAGAATTTGTCACTGAGTTTTTTAACTATTAAGATTTTTTCTGAATTTTAACTTTTTTTCAAAAAAAGTAGGTTTAGAAAATTTATAGTTCAGAATTACACCAAAAACTAGAAATTCACAAGTCGTTCCTGAGACTTTGGAGAGGAAGATTGGAAAAAGGCTACCGTTCGGACCTAAATTCAGGCTTTGCGGTGAAGTTCATGCACAAATTGAACATTTTCTATATTTTCAAGGAGGAGTAGGCTTTGCGTGAGGCTCCCAAATACGCTGTTTTGACCCTAGGGGCAAATATTTCAAAATGTTCTACCGCTCGAAGATGCGCATTCATACTTGAAAGTTAAATTGCAAATAACAAGAAAAAAATGATGAGGAATGAATGAGGAGTAGGCTTTTAGTGCTTTTAAGGACGCCTACTAAAAACCATTTTCTGAGCGTAGGTTGAGGTAATCAGATGCTCTGAATAGAACTGGCAACTTCTTTAAGAGTTGTACTACGTATTTGGAAAAAATAATTATTTCTGAAGCCAGGTTTCTCAGAAAAATTCACTTGAAATGTGTGAAAAAGAGCCCAACTATCGTCGCCCCATCCTTAAGAGCCAGTTCACTTTCAACTGCATAATACAATTTGTATTTGACACAAATTAACAGATAACGCAAAAAATCCTATCCCACTTTATTGACATGGTTATATTCAGTGATTCAAGGAGCATAGCCAAATTGCGAAAACCAATCACTGAATTGAGTTCTGATGGAAAGGTAGTGGGCGAAACATACAATGGAGCAAAATATGGACAGTGCCCAAGTCGAAGATATAAAAAGATAATCCTACAACAACCACAGTTATCCCAGATTAGGTTCTCAAATTAGTGCGTGAGTTTAAGTGGTGCGTTATTCGTTAAAAAATGTTCAAGGCTAGAATATGGATAACACCCTTAGAGGACAGATCCTGAATATTGAGAAAAACGTGGAATCCGAGCATTTGATCGGTTGATCTATTCCAAATCTGACCAATGAAATCGGCCTGTTCTGCAATCCAGGGTTTTGATTCGGTGCTAGTATCCCGCGTCGTTTATTTCATTCGAATATCAGGATCTGTCCTCTGATGGTCTGTAATCAATATAATTATTCATCCGATTTCCTGAAGATAGTATCATCGGATCCTGTTTTAAATTTCTATCATTTAATTGACAAGCCCCAAAAGGTTCAAAAGGCTCTATCGGATAAAGTACAACGAATCAGTTTTTGTCTCGACGCCACTTAAAACTCCAACGCATATTTTATATTTTTTTGAGCCAGTCTCAGGTCCAAAACTAGGAAGTTAAAAAAAATTTCAGTAGTATTCATTTTTTAGAATCCAATATGAGAATATAATACGATATAAAAGAACGATGAAACAGACTATTCATATTCCTCATATTATAGTGCAAGATTGGATGATTTTATGATTACCAAAAATTGTTTTTCATCAATAAATTTCAGACAAAGTATGGCAATGGTGATTTCGTTCTATTAGATTATCCAAAAATTTCCAGGACAGTTATGTTACCTTTGCACTCATAAATTAAGTATTGTGTTCCTGCATATGTCGTAAATAATTTCCGCCCGACTGCTCACTGGAGTCTCGATTCAAATGTTGCCTAAATTTGGCGCGAATTGCTCCAGTCCGATAATGGCCGATACTTATATGCTGATGAAAATTAAAGTCAGCCAAAATATCCACAGATTAACCCTTAAGCATTGAAAAAAAGTTCTGCGGTGGCACGGTGCCCACTGCACCAGAACCTTTCAGTAGCTCTACTTTAAGCGCTTTCTACAGAAAACTCATACGAGAATAAACCTTCAATTTTTCTTTATGGTCAAGTTGAAGAGTAAAATTGTCGAAAAAAAATTTAAAATTCTAGAAATTGCATGTTTAATTTTAAAAAATACGTTGAAGACATGATTACGTTAAAAGACATGATTAATTAAACCACGTAATACTTTCCTAATGGAAGCTTCAGGAAAATATATAATCTCAATAATGCGGCTGTGGTCTTTTTTACCTTAATACTTTTGCTCTGATTGAGATTCATTTGTTGGAGATCAAAAAAATATTTCTAAATAAGTTCGAAATATTTCTAGAAAAATCACGTTTTAAAGGAAAAAATGGTAGTTTTCTCGATAAATGAAATTATTGATGATTTGTACTAATTAAAAGTGATAAAGCGAGTGCCACTGGCCTAGTGATAAAAAATTGTATACACAATTGGTAGCCATACACTCTGGCATGATTTCCATAAATTAAGATTAATAAATTAAGATTCATAAATTAATAAGATTTTTGAAATTTCACTTATAAAAAAAATATTTTCGCTTCCTAAAATATAATTTTTTTTCAAAATGAACTCAAAACACTCTCCTTAAAAGTGGCGTATTTCAATTTTTTATATCATTTCAAGTCGAAACGTATTTAATAAGAAGTGAGACTTAAATAAATAAAACTTTAAAGTGAGAGCGAAAAATGGACTTTCAATCTAAATCGCAATAAAATTTGAACTTATGAGCAAAAAAAATATTTTATATATATTTTTTCATCCTATTTACCGATTTCTTAAATGCATTCGAAAGAAAAGTGTCTGCAAACATTTTTTTACCATTTTTGATGATTCAAAGTTTGGTGAGCCTTTCAAAAGCTTCGTGTCTCCAAGGGCTAAAGCATATTTCAACCGGCTACGAGTCTGCAGTCGGAGTGGAGATCCATATATATTATATTTGTTTACATATATACGGTGAGCGTATTTTCTGTGTAATTGAAATCCTTGAATCGATATTTTTAAGGAACTATCCAAAAAAATATATAAAAATCTACATAAAAGTCAATACAAAAGTGAGGAGACTGGTCATGAAAGCCCAAACAGATGACCAACCAGCGTGGCGGCAAGAGTGATCAATGGGTTCACCGCTGGACTGGAGCAATTCCATGGCAAGTTTGTCTTCGAGAACGAAGAACTAAAATCAGGGTTCGAACCAGGAAAACTTTATCCGAATGAATTTAACTAAGAACAAAATGAAAATTATAAAAGTATGAATTTTACTGTATTAACATTTTCTCGAGAGATTGTTGCGAGGGTTTACGTACTCAAATTTAAGTATATTTTGGATAAATGCATAAAAAGGTTTATATCGATTACGGGGGCTCCTGGTCCTTTTTTACTAGATTTTTAGTCAAAAATTGTATTTAATTCAGTCTTTTGCAATCGACTCATCCGATTGAATTATTAGATAGCTGAAACAGAGCACAATTATCCGCTTGATAATTTAATCTAAAAAAATTAGTCCGAATCCGACGATTGTTACCAATTTTGAAGAAAAAACCAGTAATCTAACAATTTTAGTAATGTCAGAAATAAGATGAATTAAATTGGTCCGATGGAATCAATTTTTTTATGTTTTTACAAGATATTTGTGCTCAGTTTGAGCTATCTAAGAATGTTATCAGATGAGTTGTTTTCAAAAGCATAATTAAATAAAAAAATTGGCTGAAAACTAGTAAAAAAGGACCAGGAGCCTGTTGGGTTATCACCATAGAAAAATTTTGAGAAGTCTGGAGTCGAACCCAGGTAACGGGACGATCGTCGAGTCGCGCTAACCAATACGCCAACTGCTCATATAACTGACTAGAATATGTGATTATGGCGCGAAACCTTTCGCCCCAACACCTCCCTTAGACTCTAATCAGGTTCTATTGGTAACACCACTATTTTTAAGAGTTCGATATTCCACATAAGCTAGATGTGAGCTTTTGTGAGTGATAACTGGGTACACAGGCCTTACAAATCAGGCGATTTACTCCAGTTTAAGCTTCCCTACTTACCTCACAGTTTTAACCCCTGACGGGAGCCATCGGATTATCTGCTCTAGAGCCCATAAACATTGTTATGAGGAATCCGACTATCTCACCATTGTTGGGTTATCACCATAGAAAAAATGTTTAAAAAGTCCGGGAGTCGAACCCAGGTAACGGGACGATCGTCGAGTCGCGCTAACCACTACGCCAACTGTTCATATAACTGACTAGAATATTGTTGATTATGGCGCGAAACTTTTCGCCCCAACAAGCCCCCGTAATTGATATACCGTTTTTTGGTTTCAAAAATTAGTCATTTTTCAAACTTCAATTAAACTTTTATATCAATTGTTCGAAATAATTGATCAAATAACAAATAAAATGCAGAAAACTCTTTAGTTTGAAACCTACCTATTTTTTCGGTATGTGAAACATATTGTAGCACTGATTTTCATACCGATCGATTTTACTTTGGTCCTTCGTTCTCCCGGTCCGAAACCTCACTTAAATGCATTTCTGTGGAGCAACTTTAGTCTCGACCATGTTTGCACTACTGCTGCCCACTGCATTAGTCAACGATCAAATCACTAGGCATTTCGGTCGGACATAGCAAAAGAGGTAATTTAATGTACAAATCATCGGTTTTCTTTAGACGGTATTATTGACTAATGGTCTTGGGGTGACCACAAGATGGTAATAAAAGTCAATTAATAATATCACTTCCGGTTTTCACTCAAAATATAAATTGCCTCCAGCGCCTCTTCGCGGTCACTGAAGACCCCTTGTTTATAATACTGAAAGATCACTTTCGGTACGGGAAAATGTACCCTACTGGTTTATTTTACCAACTGGTTAATCAAATAACATTGGAAATTCGTCTGCAATTGACCAGCAAAAAATTCTCTACAAGATGCATGACTAAAATCACAATTTCCATAAATTATGCGCATTTCCATGTAGTATTATCTACGGTATAATTTTAATGACAACCCTCAATTTCAGCCTTCAGAGTCGCTTGCGTTGACTTGTCTATAAAAAATTTCAATAAAAATAAGTGAATAAATAACAAAGTAATAAACCAAATTTAACTCTAATTTTATGTATTTTTTATTCAGACTTCCTTCACGCAAAGGAAGAAGTTCGGATTTCAATATGTTGATATCGACACTGCAACAAAACATCCGCATTATAATAAAAATCAAGATATTTCAACGATATTTGTCTTTTAAAGTTCGAGCATCCAGTTGAAATAACGGAATACGTTAGACCAGCTTGTATGCCACCACCAGAATAGGGATTTATTATTTCGAGAATATTTAGATGGTACCAATTGAACGTGCTTCGAAATCTTAAGGCATATTTGAATTTTAAAGGTTGATATTCAATCGCTCAAAATAAATTGAATAAAAATAAAATGTTTTTAAATAAATTGAAATTTATTGAACATATATTTCGACAATCAAATTGTCATCGTCAGTGCTATTTTAACAGAACTAAACAGTTGTGCACAAAATAAGGGCCCACTGTATTATCGTATATGTAGTGCTTTATGATTGACCTAATCATTAAGTTTTGGACAAAACAGTTTTATTGCTACTGCTTCCATCTTTTTTTATGATGAGTATTTGTCAGATTAGAAGAAAATACAGTAAATCTGTTTTGTAAAAACTAATGCGGTCTTTGAAAGTAGGTGACTCTCCTAAGCATTTTTGCAAAGATCTTGGTATATTGGGGACACTAAAGTGTGTTGAACAACAGCAGTTTCTCTGGATTCCTGCTGGTGTTCTTGATGCGAACTTAAGCTGGCGTTTTGATTCACCAATATACTGTTCGAAGCAGTCACACGAAATTATGAACACAAGAATTTTTCTTCAGTGTTAGTTTTAGTTTTAATTTTTTTATCATCTAGATTATTTTTTAGATATTTTTCACATCCAGGGCTAGTATATTTAAGAACGATATAAAATGTTTATCAGGATTTTTATTCGCTCTTTTTCTTTGTTTTTTTATTTAGTTTTTGGTTTAAAATCACGTTTTTTATTTCAAAAGATTTTTTTTCTGACTAGGTCTGTCGGGTAATTTAAATACATATAACTTCTTTCGATTTCTTTTAGGATCATTTCAAAATCTGAATCATTTGTTGTGGCATTTCTTGCTGTATATATTTCAACCAACAAGTATTCTTATCAATTCTGATTTTGGCATTATTGCCTCGCAAAAATTCAAGGATAAATCTGCACCATCTTTTATATCATGTTTAAGTTCTAGAGTATTATTTCCTAAGAAAATTTAATAACCCGTTTCTATTTTTTCAACAGTAAAATGTAAATAAGGGTTAAAATTGTTCATATCTGTCAACAGGATTTTCAGGGACTCTTTTTTATGCAACAGATGATATCGTCAACATATTGTTATAAAAAAATAAGGTCCCCCTTATTTTCATATTTTTTTAAAAACTGTATTCTCCATCGTCAACATATTTGTTATAAAAAATAAGGTCCCCCCTTATTTTCATATTTTTTAAAACTGTATTTCTCCATCATATTCAGAAATTGGTTAGCAAGAATAGATGAGAGTTTGCTGGCCATTGAGCAACCGGTTGACGAAAAATATCCGATATGAGATGTAAAAGAGCTATATTTAGTTAAAATATTTTAACAAAAGAGTCTTGAAAATCGTTTTTGGGGAAATTTAGTTCTTCCTTTTCGTATTTTTTACAAGAGTTTAGAAAAAAAGTTTTTTTGTAAATCTGTTCTGTCAGAAAATCTATAAGTTAAATTTATATATATTGTTATTGTAGATTTTTGGCATCATAAAAAGATTATTTCATCAGTTTCAAGGTTAAATTCATGTTTGTTTTTTGAAATTTTAGTTCGAAAAATTTTTGTTTTTATTTATACTTTTTGAGGGATTTCGATTTTAAAAAAAAAAAGGGGTTTTCTTGTAAAAAAAAAAAAAAAAAAAATTTTTTTTTTGTTTTCCCCCCCAAAAAAAAAATTTAAAAAAAAAATTTTTGTTGGGGGGGGTTTTTTTTTTTTTTTTTTTTCGCGGGGATTTAACCCAAAAAACTGTTAATACTGATCTCTCTCTTGTTTCTGGACAGAGAGTTTTAAATCTCTTTTTTTAAAATGCAGTCGGTGTCTTCTGGTAGAAGGTATTAATTTTAGAATTACAAGTCAACTTGACTATACGCTTGATATTTTTATCATGAAATAAAATATGTCAAAAAATTTAATTAAATAGGTGAAAACCCGCCAAAAAATTTAATTTCATTTTTAATGGTCGATTATGGTGCGAAAAATCAAAGGAAATTAAATTAAGTTAAAAAATCATTTGTAATTGATCAAAAAGATAGAAAAAATCAGACTTCCTCATTGGTTTGTTAGATTAATTACACCTCCTTTTAAGAGCCAGTTCACTTCAACTGCATAATACAATTTGTATTTGACACAAATTAACAGATAACGCAAAAATCCTATCCCACTTTATTGACATGTCACATGTGTTATATTCAGTGATTCAAGGAGCATAGCCAAATTGCGAAAACCAATCACTGAATTGAGTTCTGATGGAAAGGTAGTGGGCGAAACATACAATGGAGCAAAATATGGACAGTGCCCAAGTCGAAGATATAAAAGAGATAATCCTACAACAACCACAGTTATCCCAGAGTAGGGTTCTCAAATTAGTGCGTGAGTTTAAGTGGTGCGTTATTCGTTAAAAAATGTTCAAGGCTAGAATATGGATAACACCCTTAGAGGACAGATCCTGAATATTTGAAAAATGCGGAATCCGAGCATTTGATCGGTTGATCTATTCCAAATCTGACCAATGAAATCGGCCTGTTCTGCAATCCAGGGTTTTGATTCGGTGCTAGTATCCCGCGTCGTTTATTTCATTCGAATATTCAGGATCAGTCCTCTGATGGTCTGTAATCAATATAATTATTCATCCGATTTCCTGAAGATTAGTATCATCGGATCCTGTTTTAAATTTTCTATCATTTTTAATTGACAAGCCCCAAAAGAGTTCAAAAGGCTCTATCGGATAAAGTACAACGAATCAGTTTTTGTCTCGACGCCACTTAAAACTCCAACGCATATTTTATATTTTAAGCGCGCATTTTTTGAGCAGTCTCAGGTCCAAAACTAGGAAGTTAAAAAACATTTTTCAGTAGTATTGATTTTTTAGAATCCAATATGAGAATATAATTACGATATAAAAGACGATGAAACAGACTATTCATATTCCTCATATTATAGTGCAAGATTGGGATTTGATTTTTATGATTACCAAAAATTGTTTTTCATCAATAAATTTCCGACAAAAGTATGGCAATGGTGATTTCGTTCTATTATGTTATCCAAAAATTTCCAGGACAGTTATGTTACCTTTTGCACTCATAAATTAAGTATTGTGTTTCCTGCATATGTCGTAAATTAATTTCCGCCCGACTGCTCACTGGAGTCTCGATTCAAATGTTGCTAAATTTGGCGCGAATGCTCCAGTCCGATAATTGGCCGATACTTATATGCTGATGAAAATTAAAGTCAGCCAATAATATCCACAGATTAACCCTTATAGCATTGAAAAAAAAGTTCTGCGGTGGCACGGTGCCCACTGGCACCAGAACCTTTCAGTAGGCTCTACTTTAAGCGCTTTCTACAGAAAACTCATACGAGATAAACCTTCAATTTTTTCTTTATGGTCAAGTTGAAGAGTAAAATTGTCGAAAAAATATTTAAAATTCTAGAAATTGCATGTTTAATTTGAAAAAAATACGTTGAAGATATGATTACGTTAAAAGACATGATTAATTAAACCACGTAATACTTCCTAATGGTAAGCTTCAGGAAATATATTAATCTCAATAATGGCGCTGTGGTCTTTTTTACTTAATACTTTTGTCTGATTGAGATCATTTGTTGGAGATCAAAAAATATTTCTAAATAAGTTCGAAATATTTCTAGAAAAATCACGTTTTAAAGGAAAAAATTGGTAGTTTTCTCGATTTAATGAAATTATTTGATGATTTGTACTATATTAAAAATTGTATAAGCGAGTGCCACTGGCCTAGTGATAAAAATTGTATACACAATTGGTAGCCTATCACTCTGGCATGATTTCCATAAATTAAGATTAATAAATTAAGATTCATAAATTAATAAGATTTTTTGAAATTTCACTTATAAAAAAATATTTTCGCTTCCTAAAATATAATTTTTTTTCAAAATGAACTCAAAACACTCTCCTTAAAAGTGGCGTATTTCAATTTTTTAAATCATTTTCAAGTCGAAACGTATTTAATAAGAAGTGAGACTTAAATAAATAAAACTTTAAAGTGAGAGCGAAAAATGGACTTTCAATCAAATCGCAATAAAATTTGAACTTATGAGCAAAAAAATATTTTATATATATTTTTTTATCCTATTTACCGATTTCTTAAATGCATTCGAAAGAAAAGTGTCTGCAAACATTTTTTTTACCATTTTTGATGATTCAAAGTTTGGTGAGCCTTTCAAAAAGCTTCGTGTCTCCAAGGGCTAAGCATATTTCAACCGAGCTACGAGTCTGCAGTCGGAGTGGAGATCCATATATATTATATTTGTTTACATATATACGGTGAGCGTATTTTCTGTGTAATTGAAATCCTTGAATCGATATTTTTAAGGAATTATCCAAAAATAATATATAAAAATCTACATAAAAGTCAATACAAAAGTGAGGAGACTGGTCATGAAAGCCCAACAGATGACCAACCAAGCGTGGCGGCAAGAGTGATCAATGGGTTCACCGCTGGACCTGGAGCAATTCCATGGCAAGTTTGTCTTCGAGAACGAAGAACTAAAATCAGGGTTCGAACCAGGGAAACTTTTATCCGAATGAATTTAACTAAGAACAAAATGAAAATTATAAAGTATGAATTTTACTGTATAAAATTTTCTCGAGAGATTGTTGCGAGGGGTTTACGTACTCAAATTTAAGTATATTTTGGATAAATGCATAAAAAGGTTTATATCGATTACGGGGGCTCCTGGTCCTTTTTTACTAGATTTTTAGTCA
>SCLH01001922.1:1538-16895 GCA_004367855.1 Oikopleura vanhoeffeni | reverse complement strand
ATCAGTATTAACAGTTTTTTGGGTTAAATCCCCGCGAAAAAAAAAAAAAAAAAAAACCCCCCCCAACAAAAATTTTTTTTTTAAATTTTTTTTTTGGGGGGGAAAACAAAAAAAAAATTTTTTTTTTTTTTTTTTTTACAAGAAAACCCCTTTTTTTTTTTAAAATCGAAATCCCTCAAAAAGGTATTAAATAAAACAAAAATTTTCGAACTAAAATTTCAAAAAACAAACATGAATTTAACCTTGAAACTGATGAATAATCTTTTATGATGCCAAAAATCTACAATAACAATATATATAAATTTAACTATAGATTTTCTGACAGAACAGATTTACAAAAAAACTTTTTTTCTAAACTCTTGTAAAAAATACGAAAAGGAAGAACTAAATTTCCCCCAAAAACGATTTTCAAGACTCTTTTGTTAAAATATTTTAACTAAATATAGCTCTTTTACATCTCATATCGGATATTTTTTCGTCAACCGGTTGCTCAATGGCAGCAAACTCTCATCTATTCTTGCTAACCAATTTCTGAATATGATGGAGAATACAGTTTTAAAAAATATGAAAATAAGGGGGGACCTTATTTTTTATAACAAATATGTTGACGATGGAGAATACAGTTTTTAAAAAAATATGAAAATAAGGGGGACCTTATTTTTTTATAACAAATATGTTGACGATATCATCTGTTGCATAAAAAAAGAGTCGCCTGAAATCCTGTTGACAGATATGAACAATTTTAACCCTTATTTACATTTTACTGTTGAAAAAATAGAAACGGGTTATTAAATTTTCTTAGGAAATAATACTCTAGAACTTAAACATGATATAAAAGATGGTGCAGATTTATCCTTGAATTTTTGCGAGGCAATAATGCCAAAATCAGAATTGATAAGAATACTTGTTGGTTGAAATATATACAGCAAGAAATGCCACAACAAATGATTCAGATTTTGAAATGATCCTAAAAGAAATCGAAAGAAGTTATATGTATTTAAATTACCCGACAGACCTAGTCAGAAAAAAAATCTTTGAAATAAAAAACGTGATTTTAAACCAAAAACTAAATAAAAAAACAAAGAAAAAGAGCGAATAAAAAATCCTGATAAACATTTTATATCGTTCTTAAATATACTAGCCCTGGATGTGAAAAATATCTAAAAAAATAATCTAGATGATAAAAAAATTAAAACTAAAACTAACACTGAAGAAAAATTCTTGTGTTCATAATTTCGTTGTGACTGCTTCGAACAGTATATTGGTGAATCAAAACGCAGCTTAAGTTCGCAATCAAGAACACCAGCAGGAATCCAGAGAAACTGCTGTTGTTCAACACACTTTAGTGTCCCCAATATACCAAGATCTTTGCAAAAATGCTTAAGGAGAGTCACCTACTTTCAAAGACCGCATTAGTTTTTACAAAACAGATTTACTGTACTTTTCTTCTAATCTGACAAATACTCATCATAAAAAAAGATGGAAGCAGTAGCAATAAAACTGTTTTGTCCAAAACTTAATGATTAGGTCAATCATAAAGCACTACATATACGATAATACAGTGGGCCCTTATTTTGTGCACAACTGTTTAGTTCTGTTAAAATAGCACTGACGATGACAATTTGATTGTCGAAATATATGTTACAATAAATTTCAATTTATTTAAAAACAATTTTATTTTTATTCAATTTATTTGAGCGATTGATATCAACCTTTAAAATTCAAATATAGCCTTAAGATTTCGAAGCACGTTCAATTGGTACCATCTAAATTATTCTCGAAATAATAAATCCCCTATTCTGGTGGTGGCATACAAGCTGGTCTAACGTATTCCGTTATTTCAACTGGATGCTCGAACTTTAAAAGACAAATATCGTTGAAATATCTTGATTTTTATTATAAGCGGATGTTTTGTTGCAGTGTCGATATCAACATATTGAAATCCGACTTCTTCCTTTGCGTGAAGGAAGTCTGAATAAAAAATACATAAAATTAGAGTTAAATTTGGTTTATTACTTTGTTATTATTCACTTATTTTTATTGAAATTTTTTATAGACAAGTCAACGCAGCCGACTCTGAAGGCTGAAATTGAGGGTTGTCATTAAAATTAACCGTAGATAATACTACATGGAAATGCGCATAATTTATGGAAATTGTGATTTTAGTCATGCATCTTGTAGAGAATTTTTTGCTGGTCAATTGCAGACGAATTTCCAATGTTATTTGATTAACCAGTTGGTAAAATAAACCAGTAGGGTACATTTTCCCGTACCGAAAGTGATCTTTCAGTATTATAAACAAGGGGTCTTCAGTGACCGCGAAGAGGCGCTGGAGGCAATTTATATTTTGAGTGAAAACCGGAAGTGATATTATTAATTGACTTTTATTACCATCTTGTGGTCACCCCAAGACCATTAGTCAATAATACCGTCTAAGAAAACCGATGATTTGTACATTAAATTACCTCTTTTGCTATGTCCGACCGAAATGCCTAGTGATTTGATCGTTGACTAATGCAGTGGGCAGCAGTAGTGCAAACATGGTCGAGACTAAAGTTGCTCCACAGAAATGCATTTAAGTGAGGTTTCGGACCGGGAGAACGAAGGACCAAAGTAAAATCGATCGGTATGAAAATCAGTGCTACAATATGTTTCACATACCGAAAAAATAGGTAGGTTTCAAACTAAGAGTTTTCTGCATTTTATTTGTTATTTGATCAATTATTCGAACAATTGATATAAAAGTTTAATTGAAGTTTGAAAAATGACTAATTTTTGAAACCAAAAAACGGTATATCAATTACGGGGGCTTGTTGGGGCGAAAAGTTTCGCGCCATAATCAACAATATTCTAGTCAGTTATATGAACAGTTGGCGTAGTGGTTAGCGCGACTCGACGATCGTCCCGTTACCTGGGTTCGACTCCCGGACTTTTTAAACATTTTTTCTATGGTGATAACCCAACAATGGTGAGATAGTCGGATTCCTCATAACAATGTTTATGGGCTCTAGAGCAGATAATCCGATGGCTCCGTCAGGGGTTAAAACTGTGAGGTAGTAGGGAAGCTTAAACTGGAGTAAATCGCCTAGATTTGTAAGGCCTGTGTACCCAGTTATCACTCACAAAAGCTCACATCTAGCTTATGTGGAATATCGAACTCTTAAAAATAGTGGTGTTACCAATAGAACCTGATTAGAGTCTAAGGGAGGTGTTGGGGCGAAAGGTTTCGCGCCATAATCACATATTCTAGTCAGTTATATGAGCAGTTGGCGTAGTTGGTTAGCGCGACTCGACGATCGTCCCGTTACCTGGGTTCGACTCCCAGACTTCTCAAAATTTTTCTATGGTGATAACCCAACAGGCTCCTGGTCCTTTTTTACTAGTTTTCAAGCCAATTTTTTTATTTAATTATGCTTTTGAAAACAACTCATCTGATAACATTCTTAGATAGCTCAAACTGAGCACAAATATCTTGTAAAAACATAAAAAAATTGATTCCATCGGACCAATTTAATTCATCTTATTTCTGACATTACTAAAATTGTTAGA
This sequence comes from Oikopleura vanhoeffeni, assembly GCA_004367855.1. Lineage (NCBI taxonomy): Eukaryota > Metazoa > Chordata > Appendicularia > Copelata > Oikopleuridae > Oikopleura > Oikopleura vanhoeffeni. The sequence continues at coordinate 13,346 of SCLH01001922.1, read as the reverse complement.
TTACTGGTTTTTTCTTCAAAATTGGTAACAATCGTCGGATTCGGACTAATTTTTTTAGATTAAATTATCAAGCGGATAATTGTGCTCTGTTTCAGCTATCTAATAATTCAATCGGATGAGTCGATTGCAAAAGACTGAATTAAATACAATTTTATCTAAAAAATTAGTCCGAATCCGACGATTGTTACCAATTTTTTGAAGAAAAACCAGTAATCTAACAATTTTAGTAATGTCAGAAATAAGATGAATTAAATTGGTCCGATGAATCAATTTTTTTATTTTTTCACAAGATATTTGTGCTCAGTTTGAGCTATCTAAGAATGTTATCAGATGAGTTGTTTTCAAAAGCATAATTAAATAAAAAAATTGGCTTAAAAACTAGTAAAAAAGGACCAGGAGCCTGTTGGGGTTATCACCATAGAAAAATTTTGAGAAGTCTGGGAGTCGAACCCAGGTAACGGGACGATCGTCGAGTCGCGCTAACCAACTACGCCAACTGCTCATATAACTGACTAGAATATGTGATTATGGCGCGAAACCTTTCGCCCCAACACCTCCCTTAGACTCTAATCAGGTTCTATTGGTAACACCACTATTTTTAAGAGTTCGATATTCCACATAAGCTAGATGTGAGCTTTTGTGAGTGATAACTGGGTACACAGGCCTTACAAATCTAGGCGATTTACTCCAGTTTAAGCTTCCCTACTACCTCACAGTTTTAACCCCTGACGGAGCCATCGGATTATCTGCTCTAGAGCCCATAAACATTGTTATGAGGAATCCGACTATCTCACCATTGTTGGGTTATCACCATAGAAAAAATGTTTAAAAAGTCCGGGAGTCGAACCCAGGTAACGGGACGATCGTCGAGTCGCGCTAACCACTACGCCAACTGTTCATATAACTGACTAGAATATTGTTGATTATGGCGCGAAACTTTTCGCCCCAACAAGCCCCCGTAATTGATATACCGTTTTTTGGTTTCAAAAATTAGTCATTTTTCAAACTTCAATTAAACTTTTATATCAATTGTTCGAAATAATTGATCAAATAACAAAATAAATGCAGAAAACTTTTAGTTTGAAACCTACCTATTTTTTCGGTATGTGAAACATATTGTAGCACTGATTTTCATATACCGATCGATTTTACTTTGGTCCTTCGTTCTCCCGGTCCGAAACCTCACTTAAATGCATTTCTGTGGAGCAACTTTAGTCTCGACCATGTTTGCACTTACTGCTGCCCACTGCATTAGTCAACGATCAAATCACTATGGCATTTCGGTCGGACATAGCAAAAGAGGTAATTTAATGTACAAATCATCGGTTTTCTGTAGACGGTATTATTGACTAATGGTCTTGGGTGACCACAAGATGGTAATAAAAGCCAATTAATAATATCACTTCCGGTTTTCACTCAAAATATAAAATTGCCTCCAGCGCCCCTTCGCGGTCACTGAAGACCCCTTGTTTATAATACTGAAAGATCACTTTCGGTACGGGAAAATGTACCCTACTGGTTTATTTTTACCAACTGGTTAATCAAATAACATTGGAAATTCGTCTGCAATTGACCAACAAAAAATTCTCTACAAAATGCATGACTAAAATCACAATTTCCATAAATTATGCGCATTTCCATGTAGTATTATCTACGGTAAATTTTAATGACAACCCTCAATTTCAGCCTTCAAGAGTCCGGCTGCGTTTGACTTGTCTATAAAAAATTTCAATGAAAATAAGTTGAATAAATAACAAAATAGTAAACCAAATTTTAACTCTAATTTTATGTATTTTTTATTCAGACTTCCTTCACGCAAAGGAAGAAGTCGGATTTCAATATGTTGATATCGACACTGCAACAAAACATCCGCATTATAATAAAAATCAAGATATTTCAAACGATATTTGTCTTTTAAAGTTCGAGCATCCAGTTGAAATAACGGAATACGTTAGACCAGCTTGTATGCCACCACCAGAATAGGGATTTATTATTTCCAGAATAATTTAGATGGTACCAATTGAACGGAGCTTCGAAATCTTAAGGCTATATTTGAATTTTAAAGGTTGATATCAATCCTCAAAATAAATTGAATAAATAATAAAATTGTTTTTTAATAAATTGAATATTTATTGTAACATATATATTTCGACAATCAAATTGTCATCGTCAGTGCTATTTTAACAGTACTAAACAGTTGTGCACAAAATAAGGGCCCACTTTGTATTATCGTATATGTAGTGCTTTATGATTGACCTAATCATTAAGTTTTGGAAAAAACAGTTTTATTGCTACTGCTTCCATCTTTTTTTATGATGAGTTTTTGTCAGATTAGAGAAAATAACAGTAAATCTGTTTTGTAAAAACTAATGCGGTCTTTTAAAGTAGGTGACTCTCCTAAAGCATTTTTGCAAAGATCTTGGTATATTGGGCACACTAAAGTGTGTTGAACAACAGCAGTTTCTCTGGATTCCTGCTGGTGTTCTTGAATGCGAACTTTCAGCTGGCGTTTTGGTTCACCAATATACTGTTCGAAGCAGTCACAAACGAAATTATGAACACGAGAATTTTTTTCTTCAGTGTTAGTTTTAGTTTTTAATTTTTTTATCATCTAGATTATTTTTTTAGATATTTTTTCACATCCAGGGCTAGTATATTTAAGAACGATATTAAAATGTTTATCAGGATTTTCTATTCGCTCTTTTTCTTTGTTTTTTTATTAGTTTTTGGTTTAAAATCATGTTCTTTTATTTCAAAGATTTTTTTTCTGACTAAGTCTGTCGGGTAATTTAAATAAATATACTTTCTTTCGATTTCTTTTAGGATCATTTCAAAATCTGAATCATTTGTTGTGGCATTTCTTGCTGTATATATTTCACCACAAAGTATTCTTATCAATTCTGATTTTGGCATTATTGCCTCGCAAAAATTCAAGGATAAATCTGCACCATCTTTTATATCATGTTTAAGTTCTAGAGTATTATTTCCTAAGAAAATTGTTGTATCTAAAAAATTTAATAACCCGTTTTCTATTTTTTCAACAGTAAAATGTAAATAAGGGTTAAAATTGTTCATATCTGTCAACAGGATTTAAGTTGACTCTTTTTTTATGCAACAGATGATATCGTCAACATATTTGTTATAAAAAATAAGGTCCCCCCTTATTTTCATATTTTTTTAAAACTGTATTCTCCATCGTCAACATATTTGTTATAAAAAATAAGGTCCCCCTTATTTTCATATTTTTCTAAAACTGTATTCTCCATCATATTCAGAAATTGGTTAGCAAGAATAGAGAGTTTGCTGCCCATTGAGCAACCGGTTTGACGAAAATATCCGATATGAGATGTAAAAGAGCTATATTTAGTTAACATATTTTAACAAAAGAGTCTTGAAAATCGTTTTTGGGGGAAATTTAGTTCTTCCTTTTCGTATTTTTTACAAGAGTTTAAAAAAAAAGTTTTTTGTAAATCTGTTCTGTCAGAAAATCTATAGTTAAATTTATATATATTGTTATTGTAGATTTTTGGCATCATAAAAGATTATTTCATCAGTTTCAAGGTTAAATTCATGTTTGTGTTTTTGAAATTTTAGTTCGAAAATTTTTGTTTTATTTATCCTTTTTGAGGGATTTCGATTAAAGGTTTCTAAAATTTTCAAAATAATTTGTTCGATACCAACTGTAATACTGTTTAACCTAGACACAATAGGCCTAACTGGCCAATCAGATTTGTGAGTTTTTATTTTAGCGTAGAATTTTTTAACCCATGATTAAGGTCAAGTTTCGTCATATTTTTTTTATCAAAATATGCAAACTTATTTAGGTGCCCACTTTGTTAAAATTTATGCATGTGTTATTAATGCATGTTATTAAAAAAACTTCCGAAATAACTTTCTAGAATATGCATTATTTTATTTGTTTGCGGATTTTGTGCACAACTGTTTAGTCCAGTTAAAATAGCACTGACGATGACAACTTGATTGTCGAAATATATATGTCACAATAAATATTCAATTTATTTAAAAACAATTTTATGAAGATTTCTCAAAAAAAAAACAACCATTTGAATAAATAATAAAAAAATAAAAAAAAAAACTTACAATTTTTTCACACATCTTCGGAGTTAAAACATCCATTTAAGGGGGTGGTAGTCAAAAAATAGGCGAAAACGTTCTTTTATAAGATATTATATGGATTAAGGACCCTTAACTGACAGTTCGTGACTATTTGAAAAATGCGGAATCCGAGCATTCCTTCGGCAAATCGACCACATTTTAGCCAATGAAATCCGCGTATTCTGCAACACAGGGTTTGATTGGATGCTGGTATCCCGCGTTGTTTGTATTCTTCAAAAAGTCACAATCTGTCAACCGAGGGTCCTTAATCCATATAGGAATTCAAAATAATTTTTTCGAAGTATCAATTTGTGGCCTTATTTTTGATTGTGAGACAGTGATCAATAAAAAATCCATCATTGTCGGCATTAGGCGCAATCAATTCACAATCGCCAAATATTTTGATGAAACTTATGTTAGAATGTGACGCATTCTGCGTCAACGTGTTTTCGAGCACAAATCATAACGGTAATTTGGGCGAACAAAAACACAGTTTCGTCTCTTTTTGCCATTCAAATTTTATTCCTGTTTAAGAATGCAGAGAAATAAACCATTTATTTAATCCACCGTTACGGTGGCACCATAGTTATACTTTGCAGTACTCACGTTAATAATATTACGACCCCTTGGATTTGTATCATTTATTTTAATTAATATAGCCATTATAGAGCTTAATTTCTCTGGTTCAGGACTACCACCCCCTTAAAATCAAGCAAAAAATATTTCAATCCATTTATCAAATCCTTTAAAAGATTTTGAATTACCTGACAGACGTCAAGTTTATTGTCTAACATCAGGCTGGGGTGATATTGAAGGGGATGGTAAAGTTTTTGCTGATGTGTTGGGCGCGGCCGTCGTGCAATATTTTGATGAGAGAAGTTGCAATCAAATTCATACTGGAGGTGAAAGTATCAATGGAGAAATTATTGGAGGTTATATCCTGAATAATAGGAAATCGGCCAAAAATTTCATAATAATTTTTTTCTTTAATTTTTGAAAATTAAATATGAAATTTCCCTCAATAGCTATGACGCAGTTAAAATGGACGGTACTCAAGTTTGTTTCGGTTTCGAAGAAGGTGGAATCGATACTTGTCAGGGTAAGACTTTATGCCGATAATTTTTTTCAATGTTGGACCTTAAAAATAAATAAGGATTAAGGGGCCCTCAACTGACAGATCGTGACTATTTGAAAAATTCGGTATCCCACCATTTGATTGGTTGATCCCTTCAAAATTTGATCGATGAAATCAGCCTATTCTGCAATCTACGGTTATGATTGAATGCTAGTATCCCGCGTTTTTTGTACTATTTGAAAAGACACGATCTGTCAACTGAGGACTCTTCATCCTAAAAGTTTCTATCCTTAAAGTTAAAGTCATGATATTTGACTTTATAATTCCAACCCTAAAAATATAGCAGTCAAATTTGTTTACGAAATTTTTAGCAGGCAAATCTGTCATCACAATTTACTGATAAATTTTTAGGGGACTCTGGTGGACCCATGGTTTGTCTCATCGATCAAAAATGGACTTTGTTTGGAATAGTATCTGCTGGATTTAAATGTGCTGGAAAAGGGCAACCAGGAATTTATACTAAAGTTTCACATCATAAATTCTACGATTTCCTTAATAATTATATGCAATAAAGTTTTGTACCAAATATAAATAAATTTCAGCTTTAATCCAATAATACTCTTTATAATCTTTATTTCCAGGAGCGCAAGCAACAAACACAACAAGTAATTTGAGTATGAAGGAAATATCTACAATACGTATAGTATTTTATTATTATACTGATCATTATTGTATGTTACTTTTGCGAGTTATTCGCTGCTGAAGAAAAATTGAGTTTTCAAAATCGGTTTCGTAAAATATTTTACGAGTTTTTTACTCATTCAAGAATAATTATATCTATACAATACTTATTAACAGCGGTCACGGAACAATATTTTTTTTCCATTTTCATGTTTTAACATTTAAACAAAAGTTATAGACCTTCAAAAAGTAGTGGGAAATACCCAGCAATCACAACGATTGGCACGTCCAACCCCCTTAAGAGATCGCTAAAATGGCCATCTATAAAATTTTCACTTTCTGGCTTTAACCCTTATTGAACATCTGATATGCTCGAATAAATCATTTTAAAGTGTCAGAAATCAGGCGTTACACGTTGCATTTGTTAGCTTATGTCGATTTTTGCTTTTTTCACAATAAGGGCCGCGGTGCATTTTGACAGATTCGCACTTTTTTTCTCTTGATGGGAAACTTCTTGCCACTTCGAAATTTTCGGATAAAAACGTTTTTGAACAAAAGTTGCCACTTTTGAGCTTACTTTGTTTAATCTGATTTTTTCAGATCGATTATTTTTACGTTATAAATCGTCTTTTGAAAACACACTCAAAAAACGCTATCGAAGGTGTCTAAATTACAATGTACAATAAAATTTATTTTTTATTCATAAGAAGTCCTAAAAAACGGTCTCGACCACTGTTGAAAATTTATTTAATTTTAATTTATACCATTTTACGTCAAAATCAAAAATTTAAATTTTTGAAAAAAGACGAAATAAACCGAAATTTTAGCACATNAAAAAAAAATTAAATAAGTGATTCTACCTGATTTTTTATTAAAAATTCGAAAAACCACAAATTGAAAATTTTGGACATGATTTGCGGATAATTTTCATAATATATCCATAAAATTCGACAGAAGATGAAAAATAAAGATTTTATGATTTTTCAAACGGCTGTCAGAAAATATGTAGACATGCATGAAAAAAGTTAAAGTGGCTATTTTTTAATTTTATTATTAAATAAGAATTATTTTATTAAAAATAAGAAAAAATTTTTGAAAAAAAATGCGGAAAATTTTCTTAATTATTTTCTTCTGGCTTTGATTTTCTTTGAAAATTTTACAAATTAAAAAATTAAAGTTCGGACTCAATTCTTTCCTAAAATAGACAAAAATAATTTTTCGCTGCAAATTAATTCTGGTTCAGCTAACGATAATAAGTACAAAAAAGTAAAACAGCTACTTAATTTCGTAAGTTAAATTGACTCAAGTCTGCTGCAGGGTTGTAAAAGGGATAGGGATGGTTGGAGATGGGGGTCGGGGATGGGATAGGGATGGATTCTGAGGGGATGCCATCCCCAATCTATCCTTTTTTATCTTCAAATCCATCCCCTTCCATCCCCATTTCATCTCCTTCTCATCCCCTTTTTAGATGGAAATCTTCGTTATTATAAAAAAAGTTTTCAGGATTTGTTTTATGTCGTAGAATGACCCAAGGGCAGTATGTTATTTTTAAGGGCGAGATTGGTTCAAAGTTAGTAATAACAGTGGGGTATCGGGTCTATAGTCGGTTATCATAAAGGGGTTATCAACCCTAAGGCGATATTTTTAAGCTTAAAATATTCCAACCAAAAATGGCGAAAAGTACTTTAAAGGCAAAAAAATAACACCAGAAGGCAGTAGAGGGCAAAATTAGAAAATATAAGGATTTAAAAAAAAACAGTTTTTTGTCGTTTCTTTAAGGCTTAAAACTTCGACAAATAAAATTTTTTGAAACAAGGATACTAATATTTACAGTCAAAATTTAGGGTCACAAATTATAAATAAAAGCCTTTGGCACGACAATATGGGCATTGAGTCATGGGCATATGATAAGCCAATCGATTTTCGGCCAAAATCGACCAGTTAGAATTAATGTTTCATGTTTACTAGTTCACTACTGGTCACTATACTGGTCTCTCCTTAAAAATAACTTACTAAGTGCCGGTGATTCCAGGGGTTAACCCGTGTGAGCACAAAGCTTTTAGCATATTTATAATCATCTAAAACACGAAAAAAACATCGTAGAATTGTCTCGTTTTTTTAGAAATTTTGTTCAACTATTACGGAGGGTTTATTTTTTGAGATTGTTTTTCAATCTTTTACTTCTAAAAAAATTTAATTCGACCTATTGCGTCAGTTAAAATTTGGAAATAGCCAGTTTTTAGGAAAGTGTGCTGTCCATAGTTGACACTCAAAACAAAGATTAATTGATATACAGGAACAGATATATTTTTTCAGAAGTAATATTTCAAAATTTCCAATTTTAAGTATTTTACGAAAATATTTTAATTATTAAAAAATATTATTTCGAGCAATTAAATATTGTCCACAGAGTCACTGGATTAGTATATAAACCCAGAAATAATATCAGAAGTGTACTAATCTGCTTTTATAGGGGAAAATAACCATTTTTTATGATTTTTTCATCAAAATTTTAGACCTATTTAGAAATAATTTTTGATTGAATATATTAGTATTGACTAGATTAGATTATATTAGATTGATTTTATATAGACTGAATCAGAAAAAACGATGACATAGATCAGATCCTTGTGCATCGATTTCAATAGCAAAATAATTTGTGAACACCACTGTGAGCTTGTATCACGTGATATGCTGTACCTTGCTCTTATCAGTAAATTTTCTAGAACTAAAAATCAAAATTCTAGAATATCACATGTCGGATGGAGAAAAATATCGGTTGAACTTCCTTATGCAATAAAAATAAAACTCCAACTACCTTGGGCTTTCTGTAATACGCGCTTGAAAAAAGCCTATATAAAAGCTTTGGTGCCTTGGCGGAACTTTTTTTTACTGTGCTCACACGGGTTGAACTAACTTACTTATACCGTATACGTTATACGCCAGGTAAGACGGCTAATTGACGTTTCTCAGAGTTATCATCCAAAGAGTATACAAACCAAATAATCAATCAAACTACAGTAGATTTTTTCATTACTACCATTTTAACGAGTTCGAATTTAATTTGACCAAAAAACCACTTCTTATTGCTAAAAAAGCAATTGACCTCTAAATCACGAAAAACATTGTATTTCTCGGCTTATTATTTTTAGACTCAGATGAGTTTACTCGAGAAAAAAAGCCATAGAATTATCAAAATACAGAAAAAAAATACTTCATATCGGTTTTTTTTGAGGTACTAGGTTTATTTTGTTTGAGAACCTCATTTTTAATCAAAAAATAAGAGTGGAATTAACAATTGTCAAAAAATACATGAATAATGTAATGATCCCGACATCATTCGGTGACAGGTGAAGGTTGTAGGTTTTTGGTGATATTTGTCACTTGATTATGAGAAAAGTCTTTCAGTCATTTAAATTTTTGAAGAACAATACATGAGAAATCTTGGATTTCAAATCTGATAAAACAGCACATTTTTAATATTGATTTATTAGCTTTAGCTAATAAAGGTTTTTAAGATTTTATCAAAATCTTTCGCCATGAGATAATTTATTGGAACATATAAAATTTCTCAATTATCAATTGTTTACTTTTGCCCTTAAATGACCCTGAATTCAAGATAATTTTCAGAGAAATCACAAAAAAGTAAGAAAAATAACTTTCCAACGCATAGTCGGAGACATTTTCCACCTGTTATTTCAGAAATTTGAGCAAAAACTCTCGAATGAATGTCACTTTTATTTAAGCCCCCACCTGCACGAGATGTCCTACTCCCCCACCTGCACGAGATGTCCTACTCCCCCACCTGCACGAGAGTGTTTCAGAACACACACATAGACTATGTGACATAGATAGGGTGCGCAGCGGTCAAAATTCTAAGTATTAAATTAAAATGATTAAATTAAAATGATTTACATCTTACAAAGTGTTCCGCCTACGCATTTTTTTTGTCAAAATGACCAAAATTTTTTCGAAAATTTTCGAACATTTTATTTTTCAAAAAAATTTTATTTCAGAAAATAGAAAATTTTTATGGGAGTACGATCCTTGCCACAAGAAAACTTAAAAATTGAGCTTATTATGCTCAAAAACGAAATAAGTGCTGAAATTGAGGGTTTTTGAAACTCACTTTCTGACCACTAAATGGCCCAAAAAAAAATGTTTTTGCTCGGAATCGTCTTTTTCGGTGGCGATTACACCCCGGATTACCCCCCGGAAATGTTTATCAACAGTTTTATCTTGTTCCAGTACTGTTTTAACTGCATTAAAAAAAAATTGCATCCAAATAATGCATTTCCGGTCTGACCAGAAATTTCTAGAACTCACCAAAATTCTTGAAATTAAAAATAAGGGGAACTATCGGGGGTCTGTTCCGATATTCCGCCGGCCAAAATGACACTTCCCCAAAATATTTTTGGTCTCTGTGTNCTGAAACACGCTCGTGCGGGTGGGAGTTAACATACAATTTTTGGATAAATATTTCTACACTTTTCGGAAGATTTAAATTTGTGAAGTTAAAGTATGCAGCATACAGTATGCATACTGTATCATACAGTCTGTATGCAACATATCAATTTTCCGAATTTGGGAAATGCTATTTTCAGTATTCTCCATTGTAAGATGTGAGGGCTAAAACCAGAAATAAGTATTGAATTTGAAAACGGGATTCGTGATCATTTAAATTAGAAAAATGAGGTCACTGACAAAAAAAATTAGTTTATTCTGAAAATATTAAGTTTGTTGCTGATCTCAAAAAATTTAACGAAATTAAGTTAAATTTCATAGTTTTTGATCTGTAAAATTAAGTATTTTGTTTCGTGAAATTAATAGGAATCGCTTTAGTGGGGTGAGACTCTGATTTAATAAGGATTTTTCTAAGTTTTTCTGAATATTTTGACAAATTTAAGGTAAAAAATAATGTTTGTTTTAATTCAATCACTAAAACTTCAAAATATAATCTTAACCTAAGCCAAATTTCAGTGTTTCAGTGACTTTCTCGAAAAAATTTTCACGTGACCTTGCCATTTTTCTTAATTTTAACAGTATATTCCTTACAAAGAATATTTGGAAATTAATCCTCGAATGAGCTAGATTTAAAAGTTTAATATTATCAAAAAGCGTCGGTGAGTTTTGAGATCTCGGACACATTTGCCGTGTTAAAAAATCTCGTTCTTCAATATCGGCATGCTTTTTTCACGTGTTCTGGAATAATTAAACTTTGGAAATATCGTCTAGGAGGAAATATATTTTAAAGTTCCGAAAAGGTCTACTTGTAACGCGACTGTATCTATTAGTTTAATCAGCGAAAATAATGTTATAGTACAATTTTGCAAGATCAATGATTGATATACAAATAAGATCAATTTTCTTTCGAATTACTTGATTTTTTTGAAGACTTTCCTGTAAGTTTTATGAAAAACGTTAGCGCGGTTATCGAGAAACCGATAATTTTCGGTGAAAAACCGGTAAAATACCGGAAATCGCAACGTGAAATAAAAAGTTGTTCTATGACTCAAAATACTAGAAAGATCATATGAGCCATTTTCGCTCACGCTTAAACTCCGTTTGAAGCTATCTAAAAGAAAATGGACCTAAGTATTCTCGGTTTTTCTCATAAACTCTTAGTTTTCAAAATATATCACCGATAATATGTCAAATCAAGGTCCCACACTCCCTTAAGGGGGTGCCATAAACCAAGCAGACTGGAGTCGTTATAACTTACGAAAATAATAAGTCAGTATATTTTTTTATGCTTATTATAGTTAGCTGAACCGATATAAATGTGTTTCAGCTTGATAAAATTATTTTTTATTTATTTTAGGAAAGATTTGAGTTCGAGTTTTCATTTTTGAAATAGTAAAAATTTCAAAAAAATTCAAACTATTATGAAAATTTTCCGCATTTTTTGTCCAAAATTTTTTCTGATCGTTTTTTTT